>PITA01000136.1:0-224965 GCA_004023965.1 Spilogale gracilis | reverse complement strand
GAAAATTTTTACAATAGTGAACATATCCTTTATGATATTGTAATAAAAGATATATGGCATTATGTATTGTCCAAACCCATTGCACATATGATACCAAGAGTTAACCCTAAAGTAAACTATGGATCTAATGATGAGTCAGTGTAGGTTCATCCTTGGTAACAAATGTGCCATTCTGGTGAGTGATAACAGTGGAGGAGGCTATACAAGTATTAGAACAGAGGGTATATGGGAAATCTCTGTACCTTCCTCTCAGCTGTTATGAACTTCAGCTGATCAAAAAATAAAGTCCTTAAAACAAAAAGAAAAACTGACTTCAAATCAATATTTGTGATATGCAAATGAAGCAGTGGCTAATGAGAAATCTTTAAAAGGTGCTATTAGAAAAGGAGAAGGGTTTAAAATCTGTGATCTAGATTTCTACCCTAATAAACTAAATAAAAACATATTAAACTCAAAGTAAATAAAAGGAAGAAAACAATAAAGAATATAAATTATTGAAAGAGAAAAATCTATGAATAATAGAAATGATTTACAAATCCAGAAGATGACCATTAGAGATAATAGACATGTTTAAAAAGATAGTAAGAAAATATTATGAACAACCTTATACCAAAGTGCTCACTAATTTAGATAAAATCAGCAAAATTCTTGGAAGACACAACCTATAAAACCAATCCAATAAAAAAATAGGAAATCTGAATAGTCCTATATTAAGGAAATTGAATCAATAATTAAATACTCCCCCCCAAAAAAAACCCCACAAGCAAACAAACAAACAAACAAAAAAGCTAATTCCAGGGCCATATAGTTTTCTTCATGAATTCTAATAAATAAAGAAAAATTAGTTCTTACAATTTTTTTCAAAAAAAGTAGGGGGAAACACATTTCACTCCATCACATGAGAAAAGGATTACACTCATGTAAATCCTGACAAAAACAATTTCAAAAAAGTTGTGGATCTATACTTCTCATAAACATAGATGGAAGATTCAACAAAACATTATCAAGTGAAATGCAATAAGAAAATAGCTACTATATCATGACTAAGTGTGCTTTGTCCCAAGAATGCAAAGTTTATTTAATATTTGAAAATCAAACAATGCAATTCAATGTATTAACAGAATATTATTTCAAGGAGTACAAAATAGCATTTAGTAATAGTCATCATCCATTCATGATGGAAACTCTCAGCCAAGTAGAAAAGAAATATTTTCCTCACATCTGATAAAGATTATTCTTGAAAAATATATAGCTTAAATCATATTTATTGATGAAATATTGAATTATTTTTCCCTAAGATCAGAATAAAGACAAGGATATCTGTTTTTCCCATTTTAATATATTTTATTGGTAATCTTAGACAGTACAAGAGGACAAAAATAAATTAAAAGGGTAAAATTTAGAAAGAAAAAATTCTGTTAATTTACAGAAACATAATTATTTATGTAGAAAAAACTGAGAAATCCATCAAAAATGAAAACAACAAAAAAATACTAGAATGAATGAGTGAACTTACCAAGTTACTGGTACAAGGACCATGCCAGTACTAAATCAGAACATGAACCAAAAATATCTGAAACTGTATGTACAGCTCCAAATCAAATACTGACAGATAAAATGACTGGAATTGGAAATTTCCCTCTTGCTCAACTCTTAAGAGGAATCTAAATGCTCAGACTCTCACTTTAACAATCAGCCAGAGCCAAAGACTTAGACTTTTCAGGAAATAAACAAATAGTATGCTTCAGGTTCTACTGAGTTTCAGTATAAAATGTTCAGAATACCATAAATGTTTTGAGACCTAATAAGAAACAGAAAAATGTGAATGGTAGTAAAGAGAAAACACAGTAAATAGAAGCAGACCAGTATATGACCCAGGTTTTAGAATTATTAGACAAGGATTTTAAAATTATTGTGCATATAAGAAATAATTTACAGGAAAAGATACATATCCACATATGTGTGTATATATGTAAGTCACATACATATATACATGTGTCATATAAATTTATATATACACATAAAATACATTCATGTATATAATATGTACATATAGCCATACATAAAATACATTTATGTATATAATATGTATATGTAATATATATCTATGTATTACATATAGAAAAGGAAAAGAAACTCTAAAAAAAGAAAATTCTAAAACAAATTACAATATATTAAATAAAAATATTCTTGGATCTGGGACGCCTGGGTGGCTCAGTTGGTTAAGCGACTGCCTTCGGCTCAGGTCATGATCCCGGAGACCCGGGATCGAGTCCCACATCGGGCTCCCTGCTCGGCAGGAAGCCTGCTTCTCCCTCTCTCACTCCCCCTGCTTGTGTTCCCTCTCTCGCTGTGTTTCTCGCTGTCAAATAAACAAAATCTTTAAAAAATATATATATTCTTTGGATGGATTTAACAGCAGATTAGACACTGAAAAAGAAAAAAAAAATCAGTAAATCTGAAGCTGGGCCATTAGAAACTACCCAAACTGGAACAGCAAGACAAAAATACGGGAGCAGGGAAATTAAATTGAATATAAGTAACTTTTATAATATTATCAGGAAGCAAAAGAGTGAGACAGAATAATATTGAAATAAGCTTTGGCCCCAATTTTTCCAAATGTGATGAAACATCAACCCACAGATCCTTGAAATACAATGAACAACGAATGAGGAAAGGGAAAAGAAAACCATACCTATGCACACTGTAGCCAAATTCTAAAAATAGCATATATAGAAAACCAGAATAAAAAAAGAGGGAAATAGTAGTATCCTCCCAAAAAACTATTATCTTTGACGCACTCTTGGTAACAAGCTCAATTATAGTAAGTAATGAATACTCATGACTTAATATGTCCCACTGGACCCACCCAACATATTTTTAATGTAATTGATCCAAAAAATAATGATGGCTTATATGCAAAGCACTGTCACAGGATTGTTGAGGGACGAAAACACGGCCGGCCCTACCCTCCAGAAGTCTGTGATCCAAATGAGAAGGCAGATCTTGTGCAAAGAAAATTAAAGAACACTAAACGTCCGCTGAATGGAACAGACAGAAATCAGCGTGAACTCAGAATATGGCAACTTTTCTCAGAAACTCTTAGCTGGGTTTTGATGATTTCAAAGGGATTCTGGGGGACAGATTTAGTCAGTGTTATTGCTAAAGCTGCAAGGTATTGTATCAGCTCAGCCAAGTGAGACCCCAGGCAAGATAAAGAAGAAAAATTAGTCAGGAATGAAAACATGGAGCCTACACTGAGGAGAGAAGTGAAACTGTATTGCTCCTGCAAAACAAAACAAAAATAGCCTTGGTACTTTACATTCCAGTTTCCAGGAAACCAAATGCAGTGATCTGAATCTTTACAGTAGGTCCCCTTTGCTTGAATTCACTTCAGTGGGTTGATCTTTCTTAAAATTAAAAGAGCCTTTTGAAAATAGACATGCATTATTACCACAAACTCTAGAGCAAGAATATCCCTGTACTTCTTTCTGCATGTTCTGTCGCCAATTTGAATTCTGAAACTTCAGATTCTTTCTAAGTCTACTTTATACAAAATAGAACATACGAGTTATAAAATTCACCATACTTCAACAGCAGAAAATGATTAATGGTACCGGTTTTTACTGCATACATATAGTCTGACACATTCCATGCCTGGTATTTCTTATAGAGTGTCTCCTTTAATCTTTAAGAAACATGCTTCTATGCATTTACTTCCCATACTTTATAGGTGAAGCGACTGAGGCTTACAGAAGAGACACAACATGACCAAGACCATATAGGTAGAAAGTAGCGGCATCAGAATTTGAACTCATGTTTATCTGATGGCAAAGCCCAGGTTCTTTCTGTCACACATTGTACATTTCCCATTTTTTAAAGTGACTTTAATTCCGTCAAACTGTGAAACTACAATCAGGAATGCAGAACCCTGCAGTAAAATGTTTAGAATAGTTTTCAAAAATTACTAAAATCGATATAAGCACCTGCTCCTACCAAATCTATACTAGTTATTGCCATATTTAAAGGTGACCCTCTTTCCCACCTGAGATTCCTGCTTCAACCCCTTTTTAGGGGTCTTCATGTCATAAGGCCACATGAATACTAGCATTAGTCAGGACAATATACAACATGCAACGGTTTCTTGGTTCTTTTCTGGAATTCTTCTGTAGCATCAATGGAATTTATTTCTAACAGACCAAACAAATCCTCTTGAAACCCAAGGAAGAACAAACTGTATATCTGTGTATCTCAGAGTCTACTCTCACTCAGAAGCCACAATTCCTTCTGCACAGATCCTGGTAATCAGTCACAACTTTTGCACACATAGGCTGAGATTCCATCAATCCTTCATGACCCAAGAAATGCAAAAGCATCCAATACTTTCTAGGACATTCACTCCCATACCAGCTTCTTCTCTTTGCAGAAAGTGGACAGCACATGTGTGTGGATGGCTCCATGTCTCACACTGTCAGAGTCAATCTTCATTTCAGCCACCAGAAGGAGTTTAAGGAGTTTAGGCTTTGCTTTGCTTATCATTACCCTCCTAATATAAGTCTTAACTCCCCTTAGCCATAAAGTAGGAATAATATTAGCCTCCACTTCAATAATGAATCTCAAGTCCATTAGGATAGGCATAATCTTCTGTCTTATTCATTGTTTTTATTCGCTACACTCAGAATTGTGCAGGCTCCTTGGTGAGTGCTAATGAACAAACAATGAAATAGGAAGAGGAAAAATGTAGATGAAGTGATCTGAGGTACCTGGATTATAGTCTAGGTCAGAAGACATTGCTTGAACATCTACTATGTTCTAGAGACAGTTCTAAGAATACATAAAATATCTTCAGTGAGCTTGTAGGCTAGTGGAGAGCAAGAGAACAGGTGGAGGGAAACAGGGATCAGTTCTCTGATGTGAATGTGTACGCAAGTTTTCATATCTGCACATATAGTGTGTGAGTGCGTGTGTGTTTGTGTGTGTACCCATGTGCTGGGTGAGGAGAAAGATGCCCTGCTTGTGTACAGAAAGCCACTGTGGAAGAAAAAAGAAAAGAAAGCGACTTGGTCAACTTAGATCAGATGAAAGTCATGGTCTGGCTCTACTGAGTACCAGTTCCCACTGTCTGGAAAAAGCCCATCAGGTAACAATTCCAGGCCATCTTAAAACAACACATTTCAGTTTAGAATACAACAAAGCCCTGTCACATAGATGATCTCGGAAGGAGACCCTCATTAACCCGATATTACCAGATATTTTACCAGATATGGTCAGAACCAGGTTCCACTGGAGAAAAGCAGAAATGGAGGAGGAAGAAGACCCCTAGCAACAAGTACCAAGAAAATGGGCCATGCATAATGGGAGCTGTTCTTGAAATTTGCCAGTGACCTCATGCCTCTCCCTGGGGCCAGCATGAATGCTCGCAGTACAAGTGACCTGTCTGCCAGGGTGACCTCAGGCCCTGGAGTAACAGCAAATAAGGCCATGAACACACTGTTCTCTGGACACTTCTACAGTCTTTCCTTTCCAGGGCTTACAGCTCTACACTTGAGATCTGCAACTCTGGCCCTTTCTTCACATGATCCCAACAAATTATGCAGATAAATATGGTTTCCTCACCAAAGAAATGTGAGTAAATATTTTTTAAAAAACAGAAGCATATCTTTAAATGTCAGTTTTCAACCCCCACCCCCACAACTTAATCTGTAAACAAGGGGAAAAAAAATCGAATGAATTTCCCAAGCATTATTTGAATGGTACAGCACTCAAGTTTCTGTTAGATCAGTTACAAACTGTGGTTAATGAAGCAGGAAATTATTTTCCTCCAGTAAGCAGTAAAGCTGAAGGCCACAATCAAAACAGCTAATGTCATCAATTATACCCAGAAACACCTCGACTCTTTTTCTGAGGAAAAAACTATCAGTAAGGATCAAACTGGATGAATGAATGTATAAAATAAAGCTGCCCCCCTCCAAAAAAAAAAGATGGTCCCCTACTGAAATGATGGAATTTCAGGGTCCAAAGGACATTCAATGTCCTCAGATACAAAAATAACATTTTATGCTCGAGGCTGTGAATGCAGTGTTAAGAGCCTATATGGTAGACTCAGACCTGGGTTTTAAACCCTGTCTCTCCCATTTATCAATCACTGGACCTTAGGGTCAAAAGTGAAGATAACAATATCCATTGGAGGACTACTGTGTGAATTAAATAAGATCACACACACACACACACACACACACACACGTGCGCACACACGGCACGGAATTTGGCATACAGTAGATCTTAATAAATGCTAGCTTCTACTACAATCACTTCCACAACTCTGTCAATAAATGCCTGATTTGTCTGTCCAAAAACTTATGTTGAAAGGAAAATTGTTTTCTTAAGGGGCAGCTCATTTCATTTTCAGATCACTCTTACTGTTAGAAAGTTTCTCATACATGATTTTCACAGAACTTCGGTCTTAGAAGAAATTGAATCCACTGACATGGGTCAAGTTGAAACCTTCTTTCCCATAACAGCCCTTCAAACTCCAAAGAGGGCTGCCCTGACCCAGAGCCTTCAGAGATACAAAGTACAGCACAGGCGATAGAGCTCTCATGGGGGACCCAACAGCATAGCGTGAAGAGTACCTCAGCTTTGCAACCACACTTCAAAGTATTAATACATGCTGAAACCCAGCTAACGAAACCTTAAGCCTTTGTCCCATGTTAGGATTTACAGTCTTGTTTTCTCTCAGTCACTACACACGCAGTTGGCATTTGGAACCCAAGTAAACAGCTTTTCATGTGTTCCTCCGAAATGCCATCTTGTTGGAGCAAGTCCATTGTTTCAGCTTGTCTCATTACATTCTGATTCTCCTGCTTAACCTACTTTTCCCCTGTGCTAGGACACCAGTAAACTTTCTTAGCATGCCTTCAATACCGCATCACAGTAAGAATGTTGAAAGGGCCAATGTCAAACAGATCTTGAAGAAGAACAAGGGATTTTTCTACAGATTTATAGCAACTCCTCAGGAATAATTATTGAGCTACTAGTAGTACTTATGTTCAGTCTGTATTTTTCTGTCATTCCCCCACCCTCATAAATGCATCAAGAGCCTCTGACACACCCCTTATTGAATTCCATATGTATTCTGGGTAACACATGCCTTTGTTTCTCTTTTCTGGTACTGTTGTCACAAAAGACAGGTTATTCTGCCTGATTTCTGCTTAGAGACCTTATACTAAATTCTCATGACCATAGCCCTTACTAATTATTTACCTTTAATCATCTAATAATGCAACTATAGAATAAATAATTCATAAGAATTTTTCTGTCTATAGTTTATGTCACACAAAGAAATGATGAAAAATGATTTCTCATAAGCAACATGATGATAAAATACACATAAGGTATGCACTGTAGTAGATAAAAATATTGATTGGGAATCAGAAACATGAATGTAAGTCTATGATCTACTACCAGGAAGAGTTAATGGGTGTATGTGTAGATGGTTTTCTGAATATCTTCTCAGGTTTACAGGACTCTCTAAATAACCCGGAAAGCCTTCCATAGACAGGCATTCCGTACTCTCTTCCTTTTTATGCCAAGACATTCTGTATCTTTATGAGGTTACTCAACCCATTCATTTTGAACGCAAGGAAGTTAGCACCTGCCACGAGGGATCAGAATGTGAAATATGATGAGGGAGCCCTGTGATAAGTGCCTGACCTTAGCAAACCAAAATAAAACCCTTAAGAAAAAGAAGAAAATACAGCAATATGCAAACCAGAGTACTGTGTGGCCTTTAAAAGAAGCAATTAAAGTTCCACTCCATAGTAAACAGTAGTTGAGCGTGTGATTCAAGGAACAGGAATGCCAAGAGACGTCAGGGAACTCCCTCACTGCCCCATCCTTATGACACTATAACATGATAGTCTCCATTTAAAAAAAAAAAAAAAAAAGCCACCCAGCCATCTTAGTGATAGGAACCTGGGGCCCGATTCTCATCTGACATAATACTTCACGGAGCAGGTCCAAAAACAATGCAGGGCCCTTGAAATCAGCAGGAGCTCAGCACTTCGATCCATGCCAAAGAGCAAGATGAGAAATGGGGCTGATATAAATATTCATTGGGAAGTGACGGCCAACCTCCTTGCACTGTGTGTTTAGTGCAACTCAAAACTGCTCCACCTGGTCCCTTCTGGCTCCCTCATGTCTACCAGGGGCTGGCAGCTGGAAAGCAGGCTGAGCCTTAGAGATCTTTTAATTTGTAAAGCACCAGAGGGGCAGGCAGGAGGGATGACAATGCATATGCTAGGTTTCAATTACAGGGCTGTCTTTTTCCTAGGTGGAAGGCAACACTGAAGGCAGAGAATTCTATGTCTCATCCATTAAGGTCCCTCAGGAAATGTTTGGTCCTTTGCAAATTCTAGGGGTGGGGGATAATGTTCTTGACAAAAATCTTGGCAAACTATATCCAGCATATTGAATATTTTGTTGGGCTCTTGTGCCATCTTGACTCTTTTCTCATTTTCCAATGTAAAATCATTCGGTAAACTTCTGCCTGGAAAAAAAAAAAATGGATGGCTGCCTCAAAGTTCAGAAATAAGTTGCTGTTCAGTCTATAAAATATAGGATGAGAGAGGCTTTGAGATCACTATCCCCTGAATCTCACTGCCAAAAAGGTTTTTAAATATTGCATAAACTTACATTGTGTTCCAACCATTCATATTCAAGGGGAACACACAATGTTCTAAATTTAAAGTTCTTGCCCAGTTCCTGAAAGCTTGACAAAAATACACAACGGTGTAATTATTTCTTTACAATAAAAATGTCACTAAATTCTAGGACACTCACCTCAGTAATCTGTTGTAATCTGTCAGTGAAGGGGGAAGGGTGTGCCTTATATTCTACTTGCTATGAAGCAAGGCTGACCAAATACAAACAAATACATGATGAAGGGTTAACTAGGGTCTACATGGTTGTTTCTATATGAGTACTTACTGTGCTCATAATTACAAATCGATCTTGCCTATTTATTAGAGCAGATCTGTCAGTTCTATTGCTTGCATAAGTTTCTGAGGTGGGTCACTTTATTTTTATTGTGTATTATAAAGGGAAAAAAGAGTTCTTTGTTTTTAACTCTCTCAATTTCATACTTTCCCCAGAATAGCCTGGTTTCCCCGTAGCAGTTAGGGCTTTGTAATAACTACCTCAAACTTTTCAAAACCTTCTAATGTCACTCTACCTTTTTTTTTTTTTTTATTGGTAAGATTTTTAAAATTTATTTATTTGAGAGTGAGAGCAAGGGGCGGGGCAGAAGGAGAGGGAGAGAGAAAGAATCTCAAGTAGATTCCCTGCTGAGTGTGGAGCCCAGTGTTGGGACTGGATCTCACAATTCCAAGATCATGACCAGAGCAGAAATCAACAATCAGACAATCAACGGACGGAATAACTCAAGTCTCCCATCCACTTCACCCCTCGAAGAGGGTTTCCCCACCTGGCCCTAAGGCCTCCTTCCTCACATGATACTCCAGTTCACCAGTGTTCTGTCCTTGGCTCTCAATGACTCCCCTCACTCCTGAAGCTTCTCTAGCCTACTCTATCTCATCTATCCAATCCTGACCCCTGATCTTCAAACATGTCATGGGACACGGCCTCTGCACTTGATATTTCCTTTACCTGGAACAGAGTTCCCCCAGCTATCTTCCTTGTCCTATTTCTCTACTCAAACATTTCCTGTTCAGAGAGGCTTTCCTCTTCTCCTTATAAAATGGCACCCCCACCCCACCCAATAATTGCCTTCTACCCCATTATGTTGCTTTATTCTACTTCAAGGTAACTACCTCCCCTTACACATTATATATTAATTTATATTTTTTAAGATTTTATTTACTTATTTGAGAGAGAGAGAGAGAGAGAGAGAGAGAGAGAGAGAACATGAGCAGGATGAAGGGCAGAGGGAGAAACAGACTCCCCGCTGAGCAAGGAGCCAGACACTCAGGGCTCAATCTCGGGACTCTGGGATCATAATCTGAGCTGAAGATGAATGCTTAACTGACTGAGTCATCCAGATGCAACTATCTGTTAATTGTCTATTTAGAACATATGTTCCATGAGAGCAGAGAGTTTTTGTTTATTGTGTCTACAGCACTAGAAATGTGCAGGGTACATAGGATGGTTCAGTTAATTGTTGTATGTGAATTATCCACTAATTTCACCTGACCTAGTTAATCATAGTTACTTAGGTTTTATTGTACTGCTCAATATTACTAGTTTTCTGTGGCATAGTTTTATTATTTTGCTGTTTTTTAGAATCATGTATCTAATAATTTAAAAAAATGGTTCAACTATAAAGAATTTTATAGTCTGACAGAATCTCCGTATTTTTATTCTTAAATTTGAGGTATAGATAATTAATAATTATTTATGAGTACCTAGCATACAAGATGCATTACTTCTTATAATGCTAATGAAAAATACAGTTTTGCCTGACATTAAACATTTTCTTGCATCCTCCACAAAATAAAATCTTAGCTTAAGACCAAGTGTCTTGGTATGTTCAGGCTGCTATAACAAAATACTACAGGCTGGGGAGCTTATAAACAACAGAAATTTATTGCTCACAGTTCTGGAGGCTGGGAAGTCCAAGATCAAGGTGCCAGCAGGGTTGAGTTCCCTGGTGAGCACTCTCTTCTTGGCTCGTAGCTTGTGCTTTTCCACTGTGCCCTTTCATGGTAGAAGGGCCAGGAATCTCTTGGGAGCCTTTTTTTAAGGACACTAACCCCATTCATAAGGGCTCTACCCTCATGACTTAAGCACCTCTCAAAGGCACCACCCCCTAATACTATCAACTTTGGGCATTAGGATTTGAGCATATGCTTTTTAGGGGGACACTGACATTGAGACCACAGTACCAGGTATTGAGGAAGAAAGTAAAAATATTCCATGTTCAGTCTCCAAATAAGACTTTTTGATGCCTCATTGCAGTATAACATTTACAATCTCTCCTAAACATAAACATTTCCCTAAAAGAGAAATAATAACACTCTTTCTTTAAATCATTTCTGAAATTCACCAATTCTGTAGGATTAACAAAACAAAATAAAACAAAACAGCTTTCTCTTTTTCTCCCTAAAGTGATGAGAACTCTAGGACTTGACAAGTCAACAAAATTTAGGCTACTAGCACTGGAAGAATGCATCAGAACCTGATTAGGAGCCATGGACCAGGCTCTGAAACATTTAATTGATGATTATGAAAAAATAAACAAAAAAAAATGCAAAAACAAAAAAAACAAAAACCAAACCCAAAACATTCCTGCTACTATTTTTCCCCTCTGGCTGCTTCCTTATCATTACTTTTCCTTGCAAAACGTGGAGTCTTCAAACTAGCCTGGGTGCTTCCTAGCCCCTCCTCACCTCAGTTACTCTCTCTCTGTTTCAACCAGTATCTGGTATCTATGCGGTCATTAGCATCACCTCCTAATTACTAATCCAACAGGCTTCTGTGTATTTTTCATCAACTCTCACTTTGACCCTCTTTGGCATTTCCCAACGTTCATGACTTCTCCTCAAACTTTCTTTTTCCTAGGCTTCTTTCATACCTGCAGGGTGGTCCTGTGGCCCGGTTATGGCTTCTCCATTTGCCATTTCCTTTTACCCCCAAAAAAGGTCTCTATTTGTGCTCAGTATCCATTTCTTACCAACAAAGCATAGTGCCTTGAGGAAAGCTAGAGCCAAGCTCAGTTCCAGGAGATGGCAGTCTAATCCTTCTCCCAAATTAATGACTGTTTCAGGAATCCTAAGTCAGGTAACCATATTTGTGCCAAGAGTTCAGAAGGAGCCAAAATAAAAGTCAATGAATCACTGAAGTAGTAAACTAGGACACATGAAAAAAGACAGCCTGCAAACTGGGAGAACCCAAACCAAAACCTGAAGTGAGGCTAAGGGGTGTATTGTTACAAAGCAGCTTATCTAGCGAGAGAGCAGTAACTGTGTGTTCTTCACAGTGATTGGTTACAATATTAGAATTCTCTTAGATGATAGGGAATTGATCGCTGGTTACCTCATTTCAACCTTGGGAAATGGTTCAAGTTTTGCTTATGATTTCCAGAGGCATAAACAAGGAGTGACCCAGGTCAAGTTAGCCTTACAAAATAAGCTAAATTAAGCTTTGTTGTATGAATAAACTGCTTTTGTCTGCTCAGGGAACTTTCAAGACTGGTCTCCGTTTGTTTTTGATTTTAACAGTGCCAAGGGGACACAAGGAGTACTTTTGCTGGAGACTGGGGGTAAGCTCCTCTTCACTCTTTTAGGAGAGCTTCCAGATACAAACTGCTTCTTCAGCTGGATATGAACGAGGGAGCACACAGCTTTGATTGCTACAACCCATCATTCTTTCACCAGAGGAGAAAGAGACTCAGGGCAAGTCCAAGACTGGATGGCAGA
This sequence comes from Spilogale gracilis, assembly GCA_004023965.1. Classification (NCBI taxonomy): domain Eukaryota; kingdom Metazoa; phylum Chordata; class Mammalia; order Carnivora; family Mephitidae; genus Spilogale; species Spilogale gracilis. Next base: position 212,531 of record PITA01000136.1, on the reverse strand, counting down.
GTGAAAGGAGAAAAAGAAACCGGTTTCTTGATGAAATTATTGAGTGCCTGGGTTGACCACACCCAAGGCTGTTTTACCTTTGGAATTTTAGTTATGTGATCCAATAAATTACCTTATTGTTTCAAGCTCGGTGAGTCAGTTTCTCTATTACCGGCACTTGAAACCATTTTCACTGATACAACTACCCTTTCCTGGTTTCTTGATGTCTCCTCTGGCCATTAGTTTTCAGTTTTCTCTGTGGGTCATTCTTGTGTCCTCTTAACCTTTTGATGTCCATGATCGTATAGCCTCAACTCACATCTCAACTCACTCAGGTAAACCCCATTTCTGGGAATTTCCGCATGTATTTGTGTCTTCAACAACTATTTTTTGTTGCTGTTGATCAACTCAAAAGCCATCAGTCCTCAACCCACATATCCCTTCTAAGCACCAGAACTTATTTTCAATTCTATCCTGTTATCTCCGCAGGGGTTCACACAGACTCTCCTAATAAAATTTCTTTTATACCTACTTAAACTCTCACCTCGAACTCTACTACTGGACTGGTCCCTCAAATCAGAAAGCCGGCTGGGAGACTCAAGAATTTGGTCTTTATAGAGTTCACTATATACCCTCAGTGCTTCTGTCTAAATAGATAAAGGTATTTACTCCTTTTTATCTTAATCACTACTTAATTTAGGGTTTCATAATTCTTCACCTACACTTTTTCTATAGGCTATATTTATCACACAGAATCTTGGCAGTTCACTCATTCTTTGGTGCACACCAGGTAGGTGCTCTATGACCATTCCTTCATCAATGGAACGAACATACAGCTGCCCAGTTTTTCTGTTGTTGTTTGTTTTTTTCTCTCTCTCTCCGAATCTTCCTCCAGAAAATCATCAGATCATTTGTTCTCAAATACAAAATACAATTATAACCATGTCACTTCCCTTCTTAAACAGCTTTCCCACTGGCAAAAATAAAACAAAAATCTCCAGTGGCTTGAGTTCAAATATTTAATAAATGTCTATTATATGTTAGATTTGGGGCTAAGGACTTTGAAAGAGTGAGTTAATGTTTTTCTTATTTTAAAAATTATATATAATTTAGGAAACAGTCAATAAATGAGCTTAGTCATGGCAAAACATAGGCGTCCTCACACTATTCTCTGAATCCAAAAACCAGCATCTGTTTTTATTCTGATAGACTATTTTCATACCATTTTTATCCTCCATCTACCTAGATCCAAACTAGAATTATCCTGAGTTAATTTCAGTTTATACTGACGCAAAAATTTCAGAAAATATGATTGACTAATTGATACCATCATGTACAGAAATTAGTACCTTTCAGAAGCTGCTCTAAAATTCAGAATTTAAATACTACCTTTTATATAAATGAATATGATGATTTGCTGGTTTCGTGATTCCACTTAAGAAATTAGTTCTTAAGTATCACATTCTTTAAAATCAGAAATCACTCATATTTTCTTCAAAGTTTTTTTTTTTCTGAAGAAAGATTATTTAAATCCCATCATTTGTGGACAATTTCATACCTTTATTTGTTTATTTGACAAATATTTGAGTGCCTAGGCCCTCGGTTTTCCTTTATGAACAAAACGGACACAAATTCTTGACTTTTGCCTTCCGCCATGGGGTAGAGAAGAAAAGTAAACATTCCCTTAGTGGCAATCACTATCACTTTGAAATCTTTGCAATGGGTTGTATTTCACCTATTTATGAGACTCTCTACCATGCAGTTAGAGTGTTGGTGCTATACAGCAGAAATACCTAAAGAGTCCATAGGAGATGTGGCTCGGTCAGAAAGGTACAAATTCAGTAAGACAGATATTAGCAGAATTCAGACAGATGGAGGCATGGGGACAGAGTATTCCGGCCCTAGAACACAAGCTGGCATGGGGAAGTGGGGAGAATAGGCTAAAATGGAGAATGAATGTTGGAGAACAGAAAGGAGTTCGATTACTAGATTTGCTAAGCTACTGAAGGCCAGGCATGGGAATTTGATCAGAGAGTACTGTGATTGGGGCAGTCACTGCAGGTCATGAGTCTGACTCACGTGCCTTAGTGTGGTAAGACAAAAGGGAGCACGTAACCTGACACAGGCTGGTTTGGAAGCTAATGCAACAATTGAGGCAGGAATTTAGATGATTTTTGACTACAGTGGTGGTAACAGGATTAAAAGCGAGGTAAAAGATATTAAGAATATTTTGGCTGGGAAATTACAACTTGATAATCAGACATTTCAACCCTACATTCATCGATTCATATGTATTGAGCACCACAGTGTGAGTTACTCACATGGATTTAGCACCCATCATATTTATTGAACACCTACTAGACATCCACCATTGTACCTGTTAGTAGATTCAATGGTGGCAAAAGTGCTGTGGCCTCCACACTCTGGGACGATGGGCACAGTCTAGGAAGGCAGATGGAGGGACAGCCCAGTGCAGGGCAGTCCTGTGGACATGGGCCACAGTGTGGACAAGACAGGATTCACTTCCTGGGCTTTGTGTGAAGGCATATGCTCATGCACACAGAGATAAAAGAAGGTGTCAAAACTAGTCCTGAGGTTATTCTCCCCTGGTCCAAGTTAGTGAGGGATTCCGGAAGATAGGAGCACAGATTGATTCAAAGTCACGGAGGTGAGAAATGGCAAGGCATGTACAGGTACCTGCAATAGTAAAATAGTTTTGCATCACCATGGTCAGGGGGCAGGTGGCAAAAAGCAGAGCTCCTTGAGGTCAATGTTGAGGACAGAAGTGCAGTCTGCAGGCAGAGAGGAGCAGCTACAGAAAGGGAGGCAGCAAGGCAGCATGGACAAAATGACATGTTAGAGAGGTATGTGAGGACCACACGTGTGGAGGCTGACTCTAGGAGGGAAAAACGAGTCAGGGAGGCAAGATGGGAGCCTGCAGGTGTGCTGAGGTGGGAGATGGGTAGAGACTCTAGATTAAAGAGCAGTACAGGGAAATGCACTGATGGTTATTAAATGTCTGATTATCAAGTGGTAAACAAAAGAAGGAAACCTTATTAGGAAGCTAAATTCCTAGAACCTCTAAATGAACCAGACATGAAGAGAGGGACATTTCACAGAGATAAAGAAGGTTTTGAACACAGCGGTTGGGAAAAGGGTAGAACAAAACAGGAACAAAAAGAAGCTGTTTGCAATGGAGTGATGGACGGCTTCGAGGGAAAGGAAAGACTTCCAAGGACCAGGACAGGACCCTCTGGCATTTGGGTAAAAGAGGCATATTATAGATTTCAGTTCAGTTCAGTTACTCCATGTGCTCTAACTTTTGAAGTTTGCTTGCTTTATTTTCCCAATTAGCTTTTAGATTTATCAAAAGATACCTACTTCTTTTACCACATGATTACTGAATACTATACACAATATAGACACTGACCCAGGCTCTGGTTAATAACAGGTATTCTTTCATGTTTAATGTTTAGCTTATAAGAAAATACATAGGTAAATATATATAATATATAAATATATATTATAAAAATATATTATATAAATACATAAATACATATGTATATATATTTTATAGTTTTGTATCTATAACTTTTAAAATATATACTTTTAAAATATAAAATTTATAGAACTTTAAAACTTTGATATACATATATATATATCTATAAAATATAGAATGGCTAATCAGTTAAGTAACTGGAAACAACACAAATGTCCACTAAGAGCTGAATGGACAGACAAGCTGTGGTAGCAGAGCCCAGGAGAGTACTTCTCAACAATACAAAGGAATGACCTGACCCATGGAGAGACGCTCACAACACAGAGGAATCTGAAAATATTATGAAAGGACAGCTGTGGTTGCCAGGAGATGGGAGGTGAGGGAGAAGGAGGATGGGAGAAAAAAAATAAACAAAGAGGCAGGACTAGACTTTTGAGGTGATGCATAAATTAATGATCTTGGCTGTAGTGATGAGTTCACTGGCATGGACACATGTCAAAACATCAAACTGAACACTTTACATGTGCATATTAAGTGTATCTCTATAAAGCCCTTTTTTTTTAAGAAATAAAATAGCAGGTGCCTAGGTGGCTAGGTGATTAAGCATCTGTCTTCAGCTCAGGTCATGATCCCACGGTCCTGGGATTGAGCCCCATATTGGGCTCCCTGCTCGGTGGGAGCCTGCTTCTCCCTCTTCCCACCCCTCGTGCTTGTATTCCCTCTATCTCTGTGTCAAATATATAAATAAAATCCTTAAAAAAATAAAAATAAAATAATCAGCATATTTACAAGGTGGGTTATGGGTTAATTTTAATTTTTTTTTTTACATTTTATACACGAATATAAAACCATATGACCTTTATAATAAAATTCATTTTAACAACTACAAAAAATGCACTGGCCAGATACTCAACTAATCCAAGTAATGAGGGAACTGCAACTTTATTTTTTTTCTTTTTTTTTTTTTATTGTTACTAAAATTTTTTTTTCCAGTGTTCCAAAATTCATTCCCCATTCCCCACACCCAGTGCTCCACACTTTAGGTGTCCCCAGTACCCACCACCAGGCTCTCCCATTCCTCCACCCCCCTCCCTCCAAGTCCCTCAGTTTGTTTCTGTGTTCAAAGTCTCTGTTGTTTCGTTTCCCTCCCTAGATTACCCTAGTTCGATTTGCTTTCCTTCTGCCACTGTCCTCCAGTTTGCCCCTCATGCACCGCAAGTAAGTGAAACCATGCGATACTTGACTTTCTCTTCTTGGCTTATTTCACTCAGCATAATCTCAGTCCAGTCCATGTTGCTACAAAAGTTGGGTATTCATCCTTTCTGACGGAGGCATAGTAGGGAACTGCAACTTTAAACAACAGTGAAGTAATTGTATGAAGCCCATCAGACTAGCAAAATTGCAAAATCAGATGAGGTCAAATGTCAGCTAGAATGTGGTAAAGTGGGTAATTCTCATACTTCCGGTGGGAATATAAATTGGTACAGCTAATTTGGAAAGACATATTGTATCTACCAAAGCTGAAGCTGTGTTTATACTAATGACTGCAGAACCACTTTTCAATTTTCCATGATTCTAATAATTGATACCATTGTGAAGTATGAACACACATTTGTTGTGTGTATTGTGTGAGTGCTGAGATTTCAGACTTCCACAGCTCAGTTCGTCCCTCTCTGCAGTCTCTCCCCTTTCCCTTTCCCTTTCCCTGGTCCCTCTCCTTCCTGTCAGCTGCACTGCAAACCATCCTTTAGGAACCCAACACCAGCTGAAATCCCTTACCTCTTAACAGCACCTTCCTCCTCCCCACCCCAAGCCCCGCCCTCACCCCCTGCCTCCTATTCCCCCACAAAAAAGTGCTGAGCAGGGATCAGAAGTGTCACGTGAAGACACATCTGTCCTCTGAAATGTGGACAGTCCAACAGTGGACAAGGTGGGTAGGGAAAAGCTATGGCAACAAGTAAACACAGCAGGAAGGTAAAGGGCTAGTCATGGCAGGAACTTCAATCCTATGGGTATTCGGACTGGAGGTAACGAAACACCCAGAAAGCAGCAGAGCAAGAGTAGTATTATAACTTTATAATTTGTAGCTATTATTTTTATGGAGATGTTTTAGATATTTAACAGTGTCACAAAATGTTTTTATTGATATGTATACCCTGATATCCCAAAATTCTGTTATTAATGCTTGTATTACAGGATAAAAGAAGTATTTAGTTGTCATTTGCTCTGGTACAGCAAACACCATGCACTACGTGTCCTAATTTCTCTTTTCTGTTCCAACTCCAAAAAAATTATCCTATAACAGTGTTCATTTATAAGAGTAAACAATTAGAAACAACTTAAATGTCTAGAAAAGAATGCAAAGACTATTTGGATTATATAAATACTATAGAATACTATACAATGTTTACAATAAACAAGCTAGAGTTACAGGTATAATTATGGATAAAGAATATAAGTTTAGGTAAAAAATAAGCCACGGAACTGTGCATATTGTTTTATAGTCACAGAGATTTTAAAACTTGACCAACACATTTTATATATTGTCTCTAACTTTACAAATATGTAGTGAAATACAATGCATTCATGATAATGAGAGTTTCAAAATTCAGGACAGTCCTTTCTCAAGGACAGAGAATACACAACAATCTTCAGCACAGTCTGTGTTTATTTTTAAGATCCAAAGTGAATGTAAACTGATGTTAAAATCTCATAGAGATAGGGTGTTGGGGACAAATGTTTACATGTGGGTAAAAAAACAGTTCTATTCCCTTTCACACCAAAAAGATTGATACCAAAATGTTACTTCAAAAAAAAAAAAAAAAAAGAGTATAAAGACGAAAAAAGGGTTTGGAGACATAAGTTACCTTTAAAATTCCATTATCATACAAACAGTGAACTGTTCATTTGTAACTGAGGTAATTGAAGCTGACAGGTTTCTGAATTCACACCCCATCTATGAATTTATGAACACCAGAATAGTGTCTTGGTTAAACTGATCATGTACCTGGTTCAGCTCTAAACAATGTGAATTGTTCTTGCAGGAAAACATCTAAAGCCGAGATGTTCTTGCTCGAATTTAGCTTTAAGCAAACAACAGATAAGCATGGTTTCAATCCCTTCCCATAATGCACTGCCCAATTTCAGAAGTATCTGCATTTTGCAATTCCATTTTTCTGTGTCCCCTCAAGTGAGGGAGAGCTTCAGGGACACCCAGGCAAACAGTCCCTAAATACAGAGACACTAAAAGGAAGAACTTCTAGGCCAATCTTAGGAACTCACGCTAAATAAAACCTATTGTAACCAAATTTTAAGCATGTGGAGTAAATTCAAAACATTGTGGCTTGCCGCAAGCTCAATGTATTAAACCTTATCCCAAATGAGATGTTACTTGATTTATTTAGACTCCTTGGCATGTTTGGATTAATGTGCTGGCAGTCTGAGCAGCTCTGCTTCCTGGGTTCTTTAAAGAATTCTTGGATAGAGGAGCTAAGCTAATTTGAATGACATTTCTATGGGAATTCGACTCCAGGTGCAATTATCATCAGCATGCGATAGGATAGGAAGGGTGGTGGATTCTTCTGCTGAGCGCATCTGCCCAGGGGAAAAAGCAGAGACTCCCTCTGACCTTCTCTTGCAGGGTTGTGTTGGATGGAGTCTTGTCTTCACGGTAGAGGAGGTCCAGTCTACCAATGAACCAAATGAAGGGAAGAAGCAGGAAAGGCGTTTTTTTTTGTTCTTGTTCTTTTTTTTTTTTAATGTCTCCATCTGCTTTCTACAGGGAAACCTGACTTGGAGGGCAGGCTGCAGTAACAAGTAATAGATGAGAAGAACAGTGAGCCAGAGAAAAGACTGTATACAGAGTAGCCTATTCGGTATGAAGTGTGCAGCCACTTCTTAAACTACGGCAGGGCTTGCTCACTCTCCATCAAATGAAGTCTCCGAGTCAGGAAGCTGCTGGTCGGTTTCACAGGCTCATGCCACCACTAGACTTACCTCTGGGGCTTTGCACACAGCTCAACCTGCGGTCCCGTCCCACGGACAGCTTCCCGGTGTGCAGTCGCCCCGGCACACCGCTACCGTGGCACAGCTCATTTCTCTCGTGCTTACAGAAGTGTTGAAGTTCTCAATGTCATCAAGGTCTGTCCCCTCCTTCAAACATTGTTTCAATGAAAGGTAACGTCAAGCCCCTACTTGTGGGGTTCAAGTGACCTGGGAGGCAAATGTCATGTCTGCTGGCTGGGACTCTAGTCCTGCACCATGCTTTCCCCAAGGATTGCCATTCCTTAGACTTTTGTTTTGTTTTGTTTTCATTCCTTAGACTTTTAACACATCCATTTTCTCTCGTAGGGAACCAGGAAAGCAGCCCTTGTCTTGCCTCATAGGGAAGATGGAGTACAAACAGGAGAGCATGTGTTGGGGAAGATGCTTTTAAAACCCTAAGTTGGGGCAACTGGGTGGCTCATCTGTTAACCATCTGCCTTAGGCTCAGGTCATGATCCAGGGTTCCTGGGGTCCAGCCCCATGCTGGGCTCCCTGTTCAGTGGGAAGCCTCCTTCTCCCTCTCCTACTCCCTCTGCTTTTGTTCCCTCTCTCGCTGTTGCTCTCTCCCTGTCAAATAAATAACATCTTTTTTTTTTTTTTAAGATTTCATTTATTTAATAGAGAGAAATACAGCTAGAGAGGGAACACATGCAGGGGGAGTGAGAGAGGGAGAAGAAGGCCCCCTGCCAAATAGAGAGCCCAATGCAGGGCTCGATCCCAGGACTCCAGGATCATGACCTAAGCTGAAGGCAGTTGCTTAACCAACTGAGCCACCCAGGTGCCCCAATAAATAACATCTTAAACAAAACAAAACCCCTAAGTTGTACAAAGCTGGAGGTATCATAACGTCAGATTTCAAATTATATGACAAAGCTATAGTCATGAAAACAGTATGGTACTGGCACAAAAACAGACACATAGATCAACAGAACATAATAGTGATCCCAGAAATAAATTCATGATTATATGGTCAATCTTCAACAAAAGAGGCAAGAATATGTATTGAGAAAAGACAGTCTTTTCAGCAAATGGTACTGGGAAAACTGGGCAGCTACATTCAAAAGAATGAACCTGGACCACTTTTTTACGTAACACAAAAACTCAGAGTGGATCAAAGACCTAACTCTGAGACCAGAAAGCATAAAAATTCTAAAAGAGAGAATAGGGAGTAATTTTCCTGACATTGGCCATAGCAACATTTTTCTAGAAAGGTCTTCTGAGGCAAGGGAAATCAAAGCAAAAATAAACTACTGGGACTACATTAAAATAAAAAACTTCTTCACAGCAAAGGAAACAATCAACAAAACTAAAAGGCAACCTACTGAATGAGAGAAGATATTTGTAAATGACATATCCAAAAAAGGGTTAGTATTCAAAATATATAAAGAACTTATATAACTCAACACTCAAAAACAAATACCCCAGTTAAAAAAATGGGCAGAAGACATGAACAAACATTTCTCCAAAGAAGACATCCAGATGGCCAAGACACATGAAAAGATAGCCAACATCAGCGCTGTTCACTCATCATCAGGGAAAGTGCAAATCAAAACTACAGTGAGATAGCTCCTGACACCTGTCCAGGATGGCTGAAAACAAAAACCCAAGAAGCAAGTGTTGGAGAAGATGTGGGAATATAGGAACCCTTGTGTATTGTTGGTGGGAATGAAAAGTGGTAGAGCCACTATGGAAACAGTATGGCAGTTCCTCCAAAAGAAAAGATAGAACTACGCTATGATCCAGAAATGGCACTACTGGGTATTTACCCAAAGAATACAAAAATACTAATCACACACACACACACACACACACACACACACACACACACACAGAGGAATATTACTCAGCCATAAATATGAATGAAATCTTGAGATTTGCAACAACAGAAAAGAGGGTAGAGAGTATAATGCTAAGCTCAGTCAGTCAGTCAGGGAAAGACACATAGCATATGATCTCACTCACATGTGGAATTTAAGAAACAAAACAAAGATTTAAAAAGAATAGAGACAGACAAACCAAGAAACAGACTCTTGACTAGGGAGCATAAAATGACAGTTACCAGAGCAGGGGGTGGGGAATGGATGAAATAGGTGATGTGGATTAAAGAGTACACTTATTATGATGAGCACTGAGTAATCTATAGAATGGTTGAGTCACTACATTGCACAGCTGAAACTAACATAACACTATATGTTAACTATACTGGAATTAAAATAATTTTTTTAAAGATTTTATTTATTTATTTGACAGAGAGACCACAACTAGGCAGAGAGGCAGGCAGAAAGAGAGGAGGAGGCAGACTCCCTGCTGAGCAGAGAACCTGATGCGGGCCTCGATCCCAGTACCCTGGGATCATGACCTGAGCCGAAGGCAGAGGCTTTAACCCACTGAGCCACCTAGGCGCCCTAAAATAAAAATCTTAGTAAAATTAAAAAACTAAGTTATAAGCAAACACAAGATATTATCTGTAATAATGGCAAAAATAATAATCAGAAAAGATACCTCATATTTATAAAGTACCCCTTCTTTCTATAGTCCTTTATCTAACACTGGGATGTTTATCAGTATGCTATCAGTTCTTCCTACTAGGGCTGCTGAATGGGCTTAGTCAATGAAAATGAATGATGTGCAAAGTTACGGCTTTCTCTGAACAGAATGTCTATTAACTCACGAGAAATTCCTACATCCTAAGTTATGTGTTTTTTTTGTTGTTTGTTTCATTTTGTTTTATTTTGTTTTGTTTTAGTGATTCTCCAGAGACTAAAACTACAGATGTCATTAGAACCTTCTCCTGCTGAGTCACTTGCTTAGCTATATCCCCATAGTGCCCCCACCATGGCAGTTCACCTCAGGAATGTTCTTCCCACATTTACCACACATACACACTGAACAGGACACCAAGCAGGAGTGATTAATAAAATAGAACATCTCTTCTGATTTTTCAGATATGAGACATTTTAGTCATTCATTCATAAATGTCTTTCTTTGGTGCGCCTGCATGGATCAGTCAGTTAAGCGTCTGCCTTCAGCTCAGGTTATGATCCTGGGGTCCTGGGATTAAGCCCCACATCAGGCTCCCTGCTCAGCTGGGAGCCTGTTTCACCCTGTCCCTCTGCAGCAACCCCTGCTTGTACTCTCTCACTGTCTGTTAAATAAATAAAATCTTTCAAATCATGTCTTTCTTTGATGTCCACTGTGTGCTGGGCACTATGCGAGGTATTCTACATACAAGATGAAGAAGCTGGGGTGTTTGCACTGCATAAAGAGATCATACTCACTCAGACTGTCATGGCCAATGTTTTCTCAAACTGTACTGCATTACTTTTTAAATGCATGGAAATACATTGGGTTTGAGTAGTATGATGTTTTGGTTTGTTTGATTCTTCCCTTCCCAGGGAGAAGAGTTCACATAGAGGGAATTGTATTTGTGGTGTATGTGCATGATTATTTTCATACACGATGAAATCAACTCATTCATTCATAAGTACGTATCTGAAGTCTACTTCATCTGGGGCACATTGAAGAGTTACTAAGTTTTGTAAGCTAGAATTTCCTTCCTGGAAGAATTCACAGTTTAATTGGGAAGACACGCCATAACAATCATACATAACATGATAATCCCATGCAGTGTATATCAAAAAAGCCCAATGATGATGTACAGAGGTACATCCTGAGGAGCCCTAAGACACAGGACCACTGATGTCTTATAAAGGAAGGGCTATATCCCAAAGGAGGAAATCTGATAAAACACAAATGATGTGCAATGGGAGGATTATCTGTGTGCAAACTATTTCATTTGGATAGGACCAACGTTTGGGTCTATCACAGTGTGGACCTGGCTGGCACACTGGTTCATGAGTTTATGAAAGTGGAAATCATGCTACTGGACGTTTCTCTCCGACTCTAGCCCTTCTCCATTATTTGTCAGGCTGTGCAAAGTCTGCACTCATTGAAACTACATTACAAATTAAAGAATTTGAGAAAGTACAAAGGAATACTGAAATACTATTGCATAATTCCACCTTCTATACAAGAGGAAAAAGGTGATCCCATGTTCTCATGGTGCATATGATTAGACAGTGTGACAGTGTCCCTGAGACAAGAGAGAGAAAGCCAAAAGTTACTCTCTTTACACATATCGACAAAAGGAGCAGCATACCATGGCAATATGTCTTCAGCAATTTAGAATTATTGCTCTTACTTGAACTCTTTTCTCTATTTTCGTACATCAAAGAAAGAAGTACTCAATATTCTAACTAGGAAGTGCCAAAATTGTAAACTTTACAAAATTACAATTTATCTTTAGATCCCTGATTATATCTATTTGGTTAATCTGTTTATAGTTATGTTGGTTATTGTGCTAACATTTCTCCAGCTAATCTAAAATAGAAAGTCCCTGGGGTGCCTGGGTGGCTCAGTTGGTTAAGCCACTGCCTTCAGTTCAGATCATGATCCTGGAGTCCCAGGATCAAGTCCCACATCAGGCCCCCAGCCCTGTGGGGAGTCTGCTTCTCCCTCTGACCTTCTCCCCTCTCATGTTCTCACTCACTCTCTCTCTCAAATAAATAAAGTCTTTTTTTTAAAAAAAGAATCTGTTTAAAATAGAAAGTCGTCATTTTTTGTTAAAAGATTTTATTTGTTTGAGAGAGAACACAAGTGGGTTAAGTAGCAGAGGAAGAAGCCCACTCGAGATGGGGGAAGGACAGAGAGAGAAAGAGAAGCAGACTTCCCTCTGAGCAGGGAGTCCGACAGTCTTGGACCTCCATCCTGGGACTCCAGGATCACGATCCAAGGTGAAGACAGATGCTTCACTAACTGAGCACCCCAGAAAGTACTCATTTTGAACAAAACCTTAAGTTTGTGTGTTAAACTTCATACAATTTATCTGTGTGCTGTTTTATCAATTATGTTTCAAATACATTGAGAATAAACATGGATAGTTTACATGTATGTGTTTATATATCACATATATGTATACGCATATTAAAGGTCTTGTATCGTTCTAATTTCAGTATATATGCTGCTGAAACAAGCACAGTATATTAAATGTCATAGACAAAGACCACAGAATAATGACAAAAATAACTTCCATTAATTATGCGCCCAACAAATATCCTTGAGCAATTAGTATCTGCGAGGTGCTGCACTGGGCACTGGAGAAAATTTTATGAGACGTTAAAGAATCCAGCATCCATGTAACCACAGCCCAAAGACGCACGACAGTCACCCTAGCCACACTGTGAAAACACAAGCTGGTGTTCAGGCACCAGTCTGGAGAGTCAGGCTCTTGTGAACAAACCCCAAGAACACAGTCAACCAGCACAAAGACTTCCCAGATTTTTCCAGGTAGCACACAGGTTCAGAATGCATACTGCTTTTCCCCAACTGTTAGAAGAGGAAAAGCTCAAGTAGGAAATCTATAGGCCACCAGCAAAAAGAATGCTACAATGCATGAGTGCATCTTCAAGCAACATGGAGTTAACTGTCAAACACAGGGAAAAGCTGGAAAGGTGAAACAAATCTGGAAAATCAGAGAAGAGGGGCTGGGGTATATATTTTCCAAACAGGAATACTATATGCACTGAAAACAATAAAGGGACAGAATGGCACACCGGGTTTATAAATCAGCCATGACAGGGAAACACACACACACACACACACATACACACACACACAGAAATTCTATATGTTTTGGACAATTAAAAAGTGTCCAGTAGAAAGATTCATATTTTAATTCAAGAAATATGTCCTCAAATCCCAGCTCAGCTCCTCAATACAAATTTGTAATTTTAGGCAAAACTTTAACCTCCCAGAACCTTATTTCTATCTATATAGTGGGGACCGTAACTTAAGAGTGCTATTATACAGAGTAGAGGAATAAATCATTTTTGTTTTTTTTTAAACTAATAAAAAGCCTGGTTATGAATTTCCATTACACAACACATCCGTGACACGCACGAGGGCCGTGTACGTGTACACATACATATCACACAAACACATATTCCCTTACTCAACCAACGTTCCACAAGCTATATACTCTATCCCATGCAAATCCTACGAATTAACAACTCATCACAAGTCCTAAGAGTTAATCTTGGCAACAGGTCTCATATTCACCTTTTTATTTCTTGTTCCCACTTACTCCAGTCTAGTTCAGGGCCCCTCTGTTTTAGGTCTGAATCACCACTGTACTATTCAGACCTTCTTGCTTCACCACTTATTCCTGTTTTAATAACAAACCCACCTTCCTAAAAGATGATTTTCCTTCCCTTGTGTAGGGACCACATAGTCTGCAGAGCGAAGTGGAAAGGGAGTAAATTTATGAGCCAAGAAATTAAGGTCTAATCTTGCTTCTGCTTCAAGCTTAACCCAATTATGAGACAAATCACTTAACCTCTCTGACCTTCAGTTTTCTCCCTCTATAAATTGAGTACATTTAATCTAAATGATGTCTGGGTCTCCAACTTAATATTCTTAATGTCAAATTTAATATTCAAATGGCACCTCAAAAATGTCATTGCAAAAATCGATAGTCAAGACAACTGTCCCAAAGTAAATAATGATCAGGAAAGAAATGACAGCAATAAGGTGTCATTGTCAGGTGCTTTGTCAATATATTGCTGTGTACCCTTGTACTCTGCTCCATATAAGCAGCATGTATTACGCAAGCGCCCAAGCCCACCTGTGTGTCCATATGTCATAATTACAGAAGGCAGTGGGCCTCCCCCATCTCCATTCATTTTTGTGAATTTAGGTTGGATGCTATACAGAAATGGTGTTTGCTTACTCCCCTTCTCATGTGTGAGCCATGGCATCTAAGATGCAGAGGGACCCAGAGAGAAAATATAATTTCACCCCAAGGAATGTGTTTCTACTACTTTTTTTTTTACCAAGAAGCTGGAGTAGTCAAATTTGAGGCCTTGATTCTCAATGCAAAAGTCCCAGTGTTCTTAATTCAAAAATACAGGTGTATAAATGCCTATACATGTGTAGCTTTCCTACGATATCTACAATATTATCTATGATACTAATGTAATATGTAATAGTCATAATGTTTTATCTATTCTAAATTATGTTGAAATCCTATCTAAATCCCGGTTTATGGATGTGTAAGTCCCTCACTCACATTCTCCTCCTCATCTGCCCTAAATAGGTGAAACACATTCTGTAACTTTTGCTTTTGGTGAAGATGAAGTATCAGGGAGCTCATTTAAAAAAATTACAATACAGTTTTCCAAGTTCTCTACAATAAAGGCAGACACATAATCATCTGGGAAAATATGAGAAGGGTTTCCAGCAGCCCTGGAGGAAATGGATCAGAGGAAGGCTTTCTGCAGAGAAAACCAGAAGCTAGCTGCATTCTAAAATCTACATAAGAGCTAAATAAAGGAAGGGAGGGTAATCTAGGCAGAGTGTGGAACACATGCAAAAGCCTGACATGGGCATGAGCATAGAGAGCATAGACATGTAAGGGGCTAGGAATTAAGAAAGTGGGACAGAGGTCAACAGCCTTCAAATCCTGAAGGGCCCTATCTGTCTGGCTAAGAAAAGTGGCTTAGTTCTACAGGCAGTGGGCAGCCACCTATGGTTTAAATAGGAAATTACCTAATTTTATTTGTTATTTTGTATAAATAATTCTTGCTAACATATAGAAAGTGGGCTGGAAGAGAAAACCAGATGTATGAAAATTATTAGGAGACTCCGATATTCAGGTGACAGATAACAGGTCTGAGTTTAAAATCCAATAGATTCTAAAAAGTCTAGGAGGTGGATTTTTTTCTAGTAAATTATGATTGATTAACTATGAGGGGAGAGCATGAGAAAAGCAACAAGGATAAACATCCAGATTTCTGTGACAAAAAGGCACCATGATTCACTGACACAGAAAGCAAAGAAAGGGGAGAAATTTTGGAGAAGTGTGTGAGTTCAGTTTTGGGCATGGTGG
Source organism: Spilogale gracilis (assembly GCA_004023965.1). Lineage (NCBI taxonomy): Eukaryota > Metazoa > Chordata > Mammalia > Carnivora > Mephitidae > Spilogale > Spilogale gracilis. The sequence goes on along the minus strand of PITA01000136.1, from coordinate 197,064 downwards.
GATTAAAGTGTCCAGGGGACATGCAAAGAGGGATATCCAGTGTTAACAGAAAGTCTGAGGGAGAGGCCTGTGCTCGAGATAGCTTTGAGGTTCATCCACATGTATGGAGTGTCCAAAGTCTGTGTGTGGAACAGGTACCCCCATAGAATGGTGGGCAGTAAGAAGATAAACATGACAGGATCCTGGAAAGAACCGTGACATAAGGGATAGGCATAAAAGGGGAATACAAAAGAGACAACAGAAAAGAAAGAATCAAGAAGATGGCAAGAAAGCCAAGAGGGTCTGGTCTATAGGAGAGTTAAAAAAAAAAAAAAGAAAAGTGCACTGGATTAGCACCAGAAATTATGATAACCTCTGAACATCTATAGAAAGAATTGGCCTATGGCAGGACAGGGGCACTTTGTGTCAGAATAACAAGGTAAAAGGTAAAGAAAGATGTATGCAGATGCAGCTTAAGGGAGGAAATAAAGGAAATCCCTCACTTACAGTTCTAATTTATCTGGGACGTGCCAGGCAAATTCTTCACATGTGGGAATATGAAGGGAAAATGAAGTGGAGTCAGTTTCAGGAGAGTGAAGTGAGTTTCAAATAAATATACTACCAGAAATGAGAAAATTATTGGTGAAACTCAGAATATGACCATGCAGGATGGAGGGTCTCGTTGAAACCCAAGAATGGATTGGCAGAGTTTTCTGGCACACTTCTGGGTTGTCCCCCGGAATGTGGGGTTTCCCTTCTTCCTTCATTAAAAACAAAACAAAACAAACAAACAAAAACAGAGTTTTATACTTGGGCTCATGGCCACCCAGCCATAATTGCGCATTTCACAACCTTCCTCCAGGTAGATCTGTACACACAAATGCATTATCTCTAATAAGAGTGAATTTCAGAGACCTGTGTGTTTCCAGCTGGGTTTTTCCTCTTTATCCTTAACCCCTCTAGCTGTGGGGAATGGCACCAAGCAAAGCAACTACCATGGACCCAACAGCACCAGTCAAGTGTAAGGAAAGCAGAAGCCACCACCAGCTCTAGGTCACCACTGACCTCTGAGGTGTGATGTGAAAAAAGAACACCTACCTTATTCAATCTGGGTGCTTCTAGATTTCTTTGATAGTCTGTAGTCTAGCTAATACATACAGTATGTGTGAAAATACTCAGAAGCCTTGGTAGCATAAGCAGAGAGGGCAGGCAATCTTGATTTTGCAAAAGGGCATGCTAAAGAGAAAAAGGACAGGAAATTAAGACTACCTGAAAGCTACTAGTTGATTGGTGAGCCATGGGACCTACGCCAGAGCCAGACAGGCAGTGAAGATCATTAGAGGTGACAGACTGTGTCAAAAGATGAGGTGCCTTAATGAAGTCTCATGCAACATTAGGGTCACTTAACAGAACAGATGCAGATGGACAGGATCAATGGAGACTAAACTATACAACCACACAAAGAAATATGGATGACTTTATAAAGAAGTTAAGCAAAAGAAGCCGGACACACAGAAAAGTACATATAGCCCATACAGTGCCACTAATCCAGAGTAAAAACTAAGTAACATGAAACTATGACATTACAAGTCAAAAAAGAGAAAAAAAAAAGGACTGTGGCTGGAGAGGGATCAGAGTGGGGCTGCTAGAAGCTGGTTATGCTCCTTGTCTTCCCTGAGTGCTGATTACATGGCTGTGTCCAGTGTTGTGAAAATTCAGGAAATAGCATATATAATTTATAATATGTTCACACATCCATATGTATCCTGTACTTCGACAACTAAATTTTAGAACTGCCCAACTGGAAAATTACATACCATTTTTTCTTATCCAAAGAGCAGAAGTTGTAGTTTTTTAAAACAAAACAAAACAAAACACAGTACTTCTCAACACTGTCAAGGATGACATAAGAGCTCCTATGTCCTCCTGGTTTGACTTTAAAATGGCATCAGATTGGTGGAAAACTCTCTGGCAAAAGGTTTCAAGAGCTTTAAAATATTCATGACCTTCGACCTAGAATTCCATTTCTAGAAGTTCATTTTAAGAAAATCAGAAATATGAGAAGACTTAAGCATAAATATATTCAATGAATTATTTATAATAGGGGAAACTTTGAAAGGAACAGAAGTGTCCCCAAAAGGGGAAAATGGTTACATAAACTGTTAAATCCTGTGATGTGATAATCATGCAAATAACTTTCAATGACATAGTGAAATGTTCATCATACAAAGTTTTTTAAGAAGCAAAACAGAAAAAGTGAGGATACCATATTATCCCAAATATCCATAAAAATATGTACCCAAGTGCAGTTATCTCTGGAAGAATGATTTTGTTTTCTTTTCATCAATTCTATATATCCTAGATTTTCTCTAAAAAGTATGCAATACTTTACTGATTACAGATTTAAAAAAAATCATGCTTGTGCTGCATTTTTATTGGCTCTTCTCTTAAAGCTTCCTTTTTTTATAAAAATAGAAGTAACAACTGTGTTCTGTTCTAGAAGAACCATCTTAACTCTTTGACTCAGCTGCCTGAGGTCAGGGAGGGTTTTTATTCACCGTAACTTCCTCTCAGAGCACCTTGCAGAGAATGGAGGGGTCTGCTCTCTAAAAACACTGAATCAGGATTGCCTGGTGGCTCAGTTGGTAAGGTGTCTGGCTTGGGCTCAGGTCATGATCTCAGGGTCCTGGGATTGAGGCCCATGTTGAGCTCCCTGCTCAGTAGGGAGTTTGCTCCTCCCTATCCCTCTACCCTTCTCCCTACTTCTGCTCTCTCTCTCTCTCTCTCAAATAAAATCTTGAAAAAGAAAAAAGAAAAACACTGAATCAAACATCAAACCCTCATCTGTTATTATCTTTTATTTCTATAACTGTATAAATACAATTAAATAAACAGCATGCAACATTAACCTTTTTGCTGTTTATATTCAAAAGTAAAAATACTTTAACTGCACAGTTTATGGTTTAGCCACACATTGCACTCCATCTTCTGATTAGGCTCAGGAGGGGGCCGAAGGTCTAGGCACGGTGGGGGCTGGGCAGGGAGAGGCAGAAGACAGGACTGAGGGGCTCAACCCCAGCTCTAAGTCTCCAACTAGAGCACAGCTACTTTGATCTTCTTCCAACTCCCTTCCCCTTCCCCCAGACTCAAGGTTGAAGGAGGTAAAATCCAACAATGCCAAGGGTGAATCAACACCTGGGGGTAATCATTTAACTGGCCCACTGGGGAACCTGAGCCCTGTTTGAAGTGGACTGCAGGGAGCCCACAGGAGGGGAGGAAAGCCAGGTCAACAGGAGGGACTTAGGGCTGCTTAAGAGAGTAGGGAGCCTTCAAGGGGAAAAGGAAGGCTGTGATTGATAGAAGGAATTACAAACTTTGTTTGACCAAAAAATACAAAGAATTTTTTTTCTAGAAGGAACTCCTTCATAGTCAAATTGTAATCTCTACCTTTGGAAGAAGTTGCTAATTTGTATGGTAGGTGGTCATTTTTTGAAAATTTGTGACCTGAATGCTAATTACCCCAGGTCCTTAATTAAGCTGGATTTACACACCAACTTAAATAATACTTTCTCAAAATGGGTATTCTCTCTCACCTAGTCTTCACACACTGATGTTCACTCTAAAAGTTTAAATCACACTTGGAGAAAAAGCAGCACATAATTAGTATTTAAGAACACCAATAAAACAATCTTTTAGAAATACCTTTTGCATGAGCATTTTACTCGTATCACATTCAACAGGAAGCTTTCTAGGATGTTGATTTTTCTGTTCACTTAGGCAACTTCTAGTATATACCCCTATCATCTCACTAAACTAATGAAATAGATTTAATCAACAGATCTTGATAACACATAGGACACTAAGGTCATGGTCTGGTTTTGCAAATGTTAGTGAATCTGCCATGTTAAATTTTTAATAGATATACATCGGCTGTAGTTGTATTTGAAGTGTTTCAAAAGCTTCATAGCCCTCTTTTCTTTTTCTTTTTAAGTCCATTAAGATGACCCTGAAAGAACTGAACATGTTTTAATGCTTTAATTTTGGTGGAGAGCAGTTGATGCTTCCAAATTATCTTGCCAATCCAACCTCAAATGTCTTCTTTGCCCATCAGAACCCAAGCTTTTCCACGTAACATGGCAGCTACAGACCCAGGACCTAAGGACCACAGACAGACTCAACAACTTCATTTTCACTTATAATAAAATCCAGATTGGACCAGGGGTTGTGTAAGATCAAAGTCTAGTTAGTGGAAGGTGAACTCTTTTTTCACTACTTAAAAAGGAACCGAAGTTACTCTCCACTAGAAATGACCACACATCTCCCTGAGCCCCATCAAAAATAAAAAATAGCATTAAACCACTTGACAGTTAAAACAAGAACGTACTCCAGCCTTAAGAATATCATGGATAGAAATCACAGCATGGCTAATACCCCCTGAGTGCCAGGTGTATGCCAGGTACTCTCACTAGCACCTTTGGAAAGTAAACTCTTTTAACCTTCACAGAAACATATGAAGTGGGCACTGTTAGGATCATCTCATGCTTGGGTGGGGAAACTGAGGCACTGAGAGGTTAAGTAAGTTATCCGAGGGCAGCCAGTGGTAAATCAGGTTTGAAATTAGGTTGATCTGGCTCCAGAATTTATATTTTCTACTATTATACTTGAAACTCCACTGTCCTTCTAAGAATAATTTCAAAATTTTTTTCTCCTGCTGAGATTCACTCAATCTAGATTCTAGAAACCAAAGATCCTTTTTTTTTTTTTTCTTTTCACCTCTACACAAATCATTCTGGAGGACAAGACTATGCAGACAGTTCATCTGTAATGTAACCACATAAAAGACTTCCTGGCAAATTTGAGTCCATTAACAAAAGTGCACATGGGATCTGCCAAGGAACCAGATGCTGCCCTCCCTGGGAGGAGGAGCACCTTCCCAAGCTTGTCACCTAGATCTTGAGGTGGGCATTCACCAAGAAAAGACAGAAGAGGGATGGTCTAGATGCACACATAAAACATACAACACACTTAGTAAGAAGCACTGAATCTTCTGTATATAACAAAATAGTCATTAGCAAAACCCAAACAGCAGTACCGACAATAAAAGAAACCCTCTACAGGTATGCATTATAGTTCTGGGAGAGTTTGCATAATAAAATTACTTAAAGCTTGTCCTAATCCCCTTTCCATGTTTAGCTGTTACTATAGGTTAGTGTTTTGTGTGTGTGTGTGTGTGTCATCCGTCTGTCCGTCCCCCCCCCCTCCCCCGCCTACTTCAAATCCTCCAAAGAATGCTAGAGAAAATCAGGCAACCCAAACAAGCAGCTTTTGATTTCTGGCACTCTACCATTTGGAAAAGAGACTTGAACTGCCTGATAGATAGTGGTCTAGGAATTTAAGAAATATGAGTTTGGTTTCAATAAGAAATACCTTTACAAGGAAGCTGAAAAATGGAAAACAGCAGCGATGTTTTTCTTTTTCTTTTCTTTTTTTTTTCCCCAGAAAATCAGGAACAAACATAGGAGCCCTAAATTGAATTTGAATCTACATAGCGTTCACTATTTGATTTACAAATTCCTACTAGGCTCAACTTAATTGAATTCAGGAGACTAAAATCACTGGAGCTGAGAAGATTTATTATTGCATTTTATCCATGGCACAGGGGGTCTTGGGATTACTGGAGTCAGGGGAGCTGGCACCCAGCAAGCTGCTTCTGTTAAGCTCCCTGTAATGTGATGCCATTGGGGAGGGCGGGGGCAGCGGGGGGAGCAGGCTTGGAGAGCAGGAATGGAGTGAGCAAGAACAGTCCTGGTGATATGGGAGAGTCTGGGCTTGGGGGTGGGGCCGGCCTCTTCCCACCCCCACCGTCCCCATTCAACATCTAGCACAATCTTGTCTTAGTCTAAGAAACACAAACTCCCAACAAGACTAAAGATACAGAATTATCTAAAAGCTCTTCAGACAAATACTTTCCCTACAGTTAAAAAAATGCCTAGATGCTGTTATTTAACAGTGTAGGTTGATAAAACCCTTTGATAGCACTGAATAATCATATGAACACTTAAATGTTTTAATTAATCCTTTCCCTACAAGAAAAAGTGACAGCAAAGCTTATTTTCTTTCTTTCTAAATTCAGTTACAGTATTTTGCATATATATGTGTATATATATGTATGTATGTGCATGTGTATATATACTGAAACATACCAACAGCTGTATGCAAAATCTACTAAAGAGAAACACAGACGATACATCAGAAAGTTCAGTCAAATAAGTGATTTATCGCCCAACTTCTGGAAAAACCAATGCTCTAGATATGCTATTTCGCTAATCAGCTTTTCTGTCATTTATAAAGAAGCTTATGAAATATGTTCTGCATTTCTTCCTAACGTATTCTGTTCAGATAATTATAAGAAGAGTGACATGAATAAGTTTCACTTTGATTTTGGCCAGAAACTCTCTAGAATTAAAAAATCATGGTTGAGTACACTTGGAAATTATATACTTTGTTCAAGCATAAAAACACTTTATATAACTTGTTAACGGCTTTCAACCTGAAACTGTGTGGGGGCTATGCAGTCAGATGATGTACACTGGCCATACTGGCATTTAGCTGAGGACAACAGGGTTCTGAAGGTCAAGACATTGAACATCCTGAAATCATTCATTGTTAATGAAGAGAATTCAGAAAATATACACAGTTTCAAATGCTTTCCAAAGCTGAGCAAAATGTTCCTTTCCAGTCTTAGCTTCCCTGCTGTTTTCCCAGATAGGAGTCACCCATGGGCAAGGTCTCATTCCTGCCACGGTCCAGGAGCTCTGTCTGCATGGAACACCCCTCAGGCGAAGCTAGAAGCCATGTCTTCTGGGAAGCCCCGACTTCGCTCACTTTCCTTCTCCGACCAACTGACAGTCATTTCTTTATTATAGTCTATCTTGTAACACTACTCATGTATGTGTGTTAGCTCTCCTATTATTTTGTAAACCTGTTTAGGGCAAGAACTACATCTACTAGTTTTTAATACTTTAGGATACCTAGGACAGGGCCTGACCCATACTAAAGTGTGGAAAAACCACCTGTTAAATTAATGAATGGAAATGTTAATGGTAGTTTGACAATCTACATTATATACTCAAGGTAATACTTGATAGAGAGAGCAATTTTAGGTGTCCCTTCAGTCTTTCCTCTAGATGTATGTTGTCTGATACAGTAAACACTAGCCACATGTGGCTGTTTAAATATAAATTAACTTAAGTTAAAAATTCACTTGCTTGCTCACACTAGCTATGCTTTAAGCATTCAACTACCACATGTAACTAGTAGCTACTATACCCGGCAGCACAGATTACAGAACACTTCCATCATGGACAGTTAGAGCACTACTCTACAGAGTAATTAAAGTGATCCCCTTAAAAAGAAAATCCAATTGTTCAATCCTCAGATCACAGCCTTCTAATGACCTCCAGCTCATTCAGTACAAAAGATAAAGCCCCTATAATGACCTTAAATGAGGTGCCTTCCTCCTCCACCCCAGGCCACATCATAGCGCCTAACCCTCAATTCCATTCTCACTGCTCTCCTGCCGAACATGATGATCCTATAACACAATAAACATGCTGTCACCTCAGGACTTTGCACATGCAGTTCTATCTTCCTGTAACTCTTCTCCCAGATATCTTCATGGCTAACTCCCTCATTTCCTCTGTCTAATGCTTGAAGGTCTTCCCTGGCCATACAATACAAAATTATCACCCCCTGTTCCCACACATTCCTGTTCTTCTTTTCTTGTTTTTTTTCCATAATACCTGCCACCACATAATATACTCTTATTATTAATCTTGTTTATTATTTGCCTCTCTCTACTAGAATGTAAACCCCAAAAGGGAAACCTGAGACTGTTTTGTACCTCCATCTAAAATAATGCCTGGCATATTATTTGCATTCAATAAATATTTGTTGAATTAATTTGTTGAATTGATGAATGAAGAGTATCTGCAATCTATAGATAGGTAGAATATAAAATATTGAGGATGATTTTTATATGATTCTTCTTCAAATCAGTCACCTCACTGTGACAAATGAAAGAATAAATAAAATAGGTTACTAGACAACCTTATTAAGTTTTTCAGATCAACAGTGCTTTCTCTCATCAAGATAACCTTCATATTCAGTTAGAACCATTGAGACTGTCAGAAGTGTATTCCATTCTGGTTTTTATTGTGGAAGAGAGACTGCCAAAATGATGCTGATCCATTCATTCATTCTCATATTCACTAGATATTTCATGACATCCACACTTGCACATGCCAGCACATGGCTAAGATCCTTTGGAACAGGGAGTCGGATAATATCCTAACACAGTGTGTTAAGGCCACGGTGGTGGTGAGCCTAGGGAACAAAGGGACAGAGAGGAAAGACACCTCGAATTTATGATGCTAGGAAATGACTTTCTGGAACTGGATTCTACAAGGCAAGAGTTATCCACAAGAAGGAGCAAGGAAGTATGTTCAAACAGAAATAATAGCATAATTAAAGGCAACTGAACATGGGTGAGCAGGTACTGTCAGAGGGGAGTTTTAAAATAGAATGTAATAGGAGATGTTGAATCAAGTGAACAGGGAATCAGGGTTCCCCATTTCTCTGACCTCACGTGAAGAGCCAAGGGGACTAGAGGCTGGATATATGCAAACCACTTCATGGTGGCTGATAAAGCAGGGCCACATGGAAGCCAAAAGTACATTCTAAAACTCAATTAAAACGCCTTCTATTACTTATAGGCTCATATTAGCTAATTAAATGCACAGCAGATTATTAGTCTCAAATATTTAATATTTATACTTAATATTTATATTTAATATTCAAGACGACTAGAATTGTTATCACTAGAAGACTGTAGAAGCTAGAAATAGAGAGGATTTGTTTCATTTAGTGTAGTTGCATGTATTTATTTTATCTAAAGGATCTGTAATGTATCTATTTACAATATGAAAAAGCACAGTTGTAACTGCTTTAAGAAAAATATTGAACTAGGAACCGCTACTGTGAAACCCATCAAGAGTATGGACTGTCTTTTCAGGAGAAGCACGGGGACAGGGACAAACACAGGTCTTCCTGTGTCACTGGCTAAATGGAGGAGCATGAATTAATGGAATAAACTTATTCATTGCTTCAGTGAGTAGGGATATTAACTGCTCTCTCCTCATCACTAAATAACATCAGGATTAGAAAAGAGACATTGTGCTTTATGTTTCTCACCCACTCTACCAAACCCTCACTTTGAATGTGCAAAACTGAGCAAAGGAAGTGCTCCAAAGGCATCAAGAGTTCAAATTCCCAAGACACTTTTATTAGGTATATGGGAAAGGAAAAAGATGTCTTACAGTTCTGAGGTATGAGTTGTGGAGGCAGCCTCCTTTCTTTATAAGTCTAAATTTGGAAAGTGCAAAAAGGAAACTATAATCACTCATATTTGAATACATTATTTTAAGGAGATAAGCTCAGTCATGAAAAACATATGTTTGATACAAAGGAAAATCCTTGAAATTAGAAAGTAATATTTCTTAAACACTTTCATCAAATTGTCATTTTCGTATGGAACTAACATTGTACACTAATTAATACATACTATCCTTGGCTTAAATATAAATAAACATACCCTTGACTCGGTGGCACAGTCAGTTAAGTGTCTGAATCTTCGTTTCAGCTCAGGTCAGGATCTCAGGGTTATGAGATGAAGCCCCATGTCGGGCTCATGCTTAGCACAGAGTGTGCTTGACTCTCTCTCTCTGTCCCTCTGCCCCTCCCCTCTGCACTCTCTTTCTCTCACTGAAATAAATAAATCTTCAGGAAAAAAATACTGGAACAAAGTCTTAATTATTTTTTTGCCCTTTCAGCTAAAGAAGACATTTGGCGGGAAGGTGAACTAGTACTTATTTTATAGGACTTTGCCCTCCAAGATTCTAGTACTTGGGCTAGGCCTTTTTGGAGTTAAACAAAACTTGTGGAAAATGCACTAAAGTAAGGCAGCTAGCTTTATCATAGTTTTCATTCTCTGTCAGGTCAATTTCTGTCTTTCTGTATAAGCAAATGGAAAGGACCTTTTTTGGTCCTTTTTTGTTTTGAGAGTCCCAGAATCCTGTTTATTTTCAGGTGCGCTATAACCACACCAATTCTTATTTAACACATTTTTACTCATTTTTGCTATTTGGCCTATATAATCTTTACGCTCCCTGTGTTATACAAACACATAAGCACAGAAATAATAAATAGTAAACAGTAAATAACAGCAACAGAAATGTAAAAAATAGCACTTGGTGCCATTCTAAGTGCTTCCATTCCAGGAACGTAAGCCCCACGACAAGGAGGGACAGCAGACGCTGTGAGCATCCCCAAGACAGAAGTGCTGAAACAGAGACACCAGAAGGTTAAGAGGACGGCCCAGGTGGAGCGAAGGCCACGGTCTTTGTCACCAGAGCCCAGGTGCTTCACAATTGTGCAGTTGCCATTTCTTACACACTCAGTAAAAGTAATTGTACTGTCACAATGAATAGTGGGATCAAATAATTAAGAGTTCTACAACCCATTTTCCTCCCTGATTCTACTGACCCTGTCACTTGCTACCCTTCCTCTTGTTTCTTTATAAGCATGACATTTTATTACATTCTCAAATGGATTTATTCTATTATTCTTGTTTTGAATTCTAACCTAATCCTACTTATTATTAACTGAGCTAATACATAAAAACTGTACTTTTAGCAATGGCTCATAAATTTTACACAAGGGATTATGACGGTGCAACATCTCCCACTAGGCACGCCTTGATAGCATCGTTATATTGCCCTGCTCCCTGAATCATGGCAGCAAAGAGGCAAGTATCTGACTCCCAATTATGGTTAAATATTCCCATAATCCTTCATCAAAATGAATTTGCAAAGGGAAAAAAATGGATTAGACCATTTCGGTACACATTTCGACATTTGTGTTGATAACTAAATAGTTTGAATTTAAGCTTTCAGATACTTGAGTAGATTCTCACTTTGGAATGTTTTTATAAGACTGTGTTATCTCACAAATGCTACCTTTTTAGAAATCTGAAGGGAATTAAAAAGGGCAAGAGTTCTATTCAGAGAGCTAATTACTAACTAATAAGTAACTAATTTAATAACAACCTAAGAAGAGACTGCCACCCAACAGTTTAAGAGATGTACCAAAGTACTTTTCCCTAATAAGGTATTCTGGAGAAGTATTAAGAACTGTTATTCGATATATTTCGGCGTCCTTATGCAGTCTGACGAAGGTGTTCATGTTGGGTCCACAAATATACAATAGTATGAACAAGATATGTGTGTGTGTGCGTGCGTGTGTGTGTACATGCCCTTACATAAATCCCTCTCCCAAGAATATATTCTCCCCTCCTAAAAATCATATGGATAATTTTGGAAAAGAAATATGTTTTCGGCTGAAATTTTGCCACAAGAGGGTCAAAGCATATCTTCTCATAGCCAGTGGAGATGGCTGGTCCACAATGTGGCAGTGGGCGAGCTTCGGATCTTTCCTCTCCTCTCCTTACTTCCCTGTGATTACTCCTCAAAGGTCACAGAGAGCAGCACAGTCCTCGCCGCTCCCACCCCACACACATACTGTGGCACTGTGGCTGCGTGTCCTCACTTCCCTGGGTCTGCTAAAATAACGGGTTTCTGATACGAGAGAGAGAGGCATGCTGGAAAAGACCCTCGATCCAAGCTGCTTATTCATAGGAAGGGTGAGCCCTGGAGTCTGCCACCTTTCAGTCAGGTAAGGGTCCCAGGGTCAGCTGTGGGCACTGGGAATACAACAGCCACCACTCATGGAATATTTACTATGGTGTCAAACATTGAACATAATATCACCTAATTTAGTCTTCATGACAATACAAAAGGAAGGCTCCAGTTCTCTGGGGTAAAAGAGGATATGAAACTTAGAAGTTGATAACTAAGGGAATGATATTTGAACTCAGGTCTTTTTGTGTCTAGAGTCTGTTGACTATTTGATATTATTACTTAAGAAGAGAATGTGAGAATCAGAACAAAGTAGGAGAACTTGAGCTGTATCTCTCATTTTAATTCCCAAACCAAACCTGACCATAGGAACTACTGCAAGATTTTTTATCTTTATTCTTACACAGCAGTTAGCAGTGATTAGAATGTATGCCTATTAGGTAAGAAAAAGTCGACAATTTAACAAAAAAGGGGCAGATGCAAACTGAAGTGGGTTTGAACCCAAATCACAATTCAGAACATCTCTGAAGCATTTTTAAAATAACACTGATTAAAAGGTAAGGAAACAAACAGTACTTTGTACACTATTGTATCATCCTCAAGCTTTCAACATGATGTCCAGCGCACAAACTCTATTTTCATGGATTTTGCTAAATACAAATCCTTATATTAGAAGACACTGTTTATGCAAGATGCCTTCTGTGGAATTCTCTGACTGGTTTCTGAATTAGTTTATATTTTAGTAATGATGTTTTATATAATATGGATTAGATATGTTTTATTGTTACAAGAAACTTGTAAATAGAGAATACATAAGCACAAAACCAACTCAGAAATAAGTAGATAAGTATTCTGCTGTTCTGATACATAAACTCAGAAGCATAAAAATCAAGCAATGTCAGAGAATGAGGTAAGGAATCCTGATGAATATGATGAAATTTGGAAATACTAGTCCCTATTTTTTCAGATCTAACTGCCTAATTATTCCTTCCATGTTTCCTGGTAACTATACAAAGGCTCCTCTTTTTATTCTCTTTAACGTAATTTGTTTAAACTACAGCAGAACTTATATATTGATATTAAACAATTATCTTCCCATCAAAATTATCTTAAGAAATCTACTCTGGAAATCGCACAGGCAGGTTGCCAATTTATCCATGTAATGTGAAGGAGAAAAAAATGTTGTCAACATTTTTTAAAGCCAGAAAACTACTTTTAAAACCAGAAAAATACAAAAGTATTGTCATTTAATGGGAACTTTGTTTCATGTCACAGCATAGACTCTTGCCAGAATTCTAGGCTATGTAACTACTTATATTTTGATTTTCAGCAGATGCAGTCAAAGTTGACAACATTCTTCTGTGAATCATTAGAAAATATTTTCACTGAAAACATATTCTTGATTTAAAACATAAGTGGCCTCATTTGACTTTTTTTTCTCTACAGCTTCTATCAACCTGTTTTTAACTCCCTCACTTTCCCCACCTTTCTGCATCACACACCAACATCTTGATCTGGTGAGCTAACCAGATAATGGATAATACTGAGTATCGGTTTCTTGTAGTTACTGTCTACTTGAAAGCAGGAGAAAAACATACTAAGGACTAACTGAACAGAAGTAATTTCCTTCTGTCCCTACTGCTTCATTAGACATAATTTATATGTGTTCCAAATTATAATCATAAAGAATAAATTGTGACATAAATATGCTTGGTCTGACACTGTAAAGAATTGAGCGTGTATACATTATGCCCAGAAAATCCGCTTGCAAAGAAAGCAGAAGCCCTGGGATACTAACCCAGATTTCGCATGACCGGTGTAGGCCCGAGCTGCCCAGAGCTGCCTCTCTAAACCCTGGAAGGCACGTATTTGGCCAAAAGACAAATAACCAGGTAGTTAGCTGTGTTTTACCTTATACTTACTTAATTAACTATCATCTCTGTGCTTTGTGATTTGTCTTTAAACAAATCCAATGCTGCTTCATCTTATACCAATCTCACCAGCTAAAATAACCCTGTGCAGGTTTCTTGTCTTTGCCTGCAATTCACCAGTTGCAATAGGGGACAAGATTTTACAAGATGTGTTCTTAAACTGCAAATTGGCTTTTCCCCCCTTCTTTTTCAAAGAAGCCATATCAGAACCTTCTTCAGGAAACTGACCTTTCTCATTCTACAGTGTGGACAATTTACTCCCCCCACCCCCCACCCCCTAAAAAAGTCCTCACCTCTACTGAATTCTGGACTTTGCTGATTTAGAACCTTCCCTAAGTTTTTGAACAAACCTTCTATAGCATACAGGCAAAAGGAACAATATTAAGACAGAACTTTGAAATAAAAAACACATGTCAGCCTGAGAAGTTTTAACTCTTACTACTGACAATATCAAAAGAAAGGCCAACTGGGAAAAAAGTAACATGAAGAAAAAAAGTAGCAGCTGAATAAATCAGACTCCCTAAATATGAAGAAATGGAAACCTGTCCTAATAGTTGCTCAGAGAGAGTTCAAACAACTGATCCAACTTCAATGTGGATATGAAAATTCCATTTAATGAAAGTGTACTGTATAAAATTTCTGTTCCCTTAGGAAAAGGAGTAATTACGAGAGGTTAAAAAAAAAAAAGAATACCCACTCAAAATACCCCAAATAAACTAGTCTCAGCAACCTCTTCACCCTTACCATACACACAGAATCAATTCACATGCTTTGTAAAACCAGTTTGGTCACTCCTGGAATTACAGAGATGGGAAACAGGCACTCCTTTGCTATTCTTCTGATTCCTAACCTGAAGACAAGGCTTACATTTTACAATGTCCTCTCTTTTTTTACCAATTTTATTTATCAGCCACCTAGTCGCTTTAATTAAATGGACCTCAGTGCATTACCATACGAGAAAGGACACACAAAAGTATTCAGTGAGAGATTTGCGAGAGTGTACCATCTACACAAACAAAACAATTCTAAAGTCTTTTCAACTCCTGTTTAAAGTAACGGTAAATGAAAAATCAAGAAGAAGATATCAATATTTAAAAGCCAACTACTTCTTAGATTGCATCAATGATCACTAATTTCCATTGCATGAAGAAAATAAACTTTTCCATGATAAAAGTAAATTTCATAAAAATTCATATGTTCTAATATCGAGAATTAGTTCAACGGAACGCAACAGATAGACTAGAAATGGAGTGGAAAGAGTATAAAGGCACTGAACATGTAAGAATTTTGGAAATAATTCTGAAACCTCCCACTGCTCATCTTCCACTGTCAGGAATGTTCCTTGAAATCGGGCTGTAGAGATTATTGACTCTGTCTAAGCAGCATCAACTCTAATGATGTTATTGGGAGACTGACCTTGAGCTGTTTTTCTAAGGTATTGATGGGTTGTTCTTTGCTGTCTATACTCTCACATGGATGCCCTTGTCCCAGTGTCAAGTGTCTGTGAGTGCCATTCTGGGGGTAAATGTCAGAAGCTATAGATGAGAGCTCTTTTTCCAGCCAAGCTGAGTGACTCATTCTGGGCCCTGGGAAGGCTGGCTTCACTGGCACCAATTTCTAAGCCTGTATTTCTTAAACTTCTCTAAATCCACCAGACATATGATCTTTTAGGATATACCATAGCCTCCTCTGGCCATAATCAGACATCCACAGGGTACCTGGGGAATGTTTCAAACCATGCCAGGAAGTTTGGTGCTCTCACTTCAGCTGGAACTGCTTCTTAGACGTGGAAGAAGCCAGGTTAAGACAGTCATGTAGCGTCGGGGGCAGTCCCGCATCACAGAATTGTCTCTTCCAAATCCCCCTTGAAGAAACGCTGGTGGGTCACCCACACTTCCCGTCACGTTGTACATACAAACATCTGCCTCCTCCCCACCATGGTTACCATCAGTGCTTCTCTTGATAAGGAAACCTAGGATAATTACACCCCAAGAGCACATATGGAATATTATGTCTAAGAATACATCAAGTTAAAAAACAAAAACAAAAAACAAAAAACAAAGAATACATCTAGTAGTGTGGCCCACACAGTGGCCTGTTTTGTCTCCTGCTGAGTGCCAGACACCACGCCCCCTCGCCCCGCCAGCAGCCTTCATGGTGACAGCTGCTCACCGAGGGCAGGGCAGCCAAACCACGTTCATCATCTCTGTCTGAGGCATTCGCATGATCTCTAACATCCCCATTAGCTGAGACTCTTCATCTCCCACTAGATGAATTATAGAAAATGAGACAAAGGGCCACTAGGGGAATAAACAAAAAAGTCACATCATTTCATGTAATAAGACTGTCTGTACATTCTTGAAAAGTTAGTATTAGTTTGGAGAGGCGTGGCCTTTCTACCAATTTATCCCATGACAGAATGCAACAGGAGAGTTCCCTATTGAAGTCAAGCCTATGAAAACTGAACAATTATTTCCCAGTGACCTTTGGTTTCAAGAAGCATTTTCACATATTGTGTTGCTTTAAAAACAAAAGTGCAATGCCCCTAACAAAAACCATCCTAAGAAAGGAAACAGAGGAAGACAGAAAGAAAGGGAAAACACAGAAGGAGGAAAGGATGGGTAGAGAGAGAGGGATTGTTACATTTCTACCTTAGAAACTCTGGTAAAGTCATGAGCATTTAGTGAGAGTAACTGTAAAACTTATCATGCAAACTAGATTTTCTTTAAAGTAAAATTATCTCTAACCAGTTTCAGAGGGGATGCTGGAACAATGATGTAAAGTAGGACTGTACCAAGCCAGGACACAGGGTCCCCCTACTTGCTACAGAAAGCTTAGAGGTCTCTCTGAGGTTCTACCTTATGTTTACAAATGATATTTGAGCCATATTAGTTATATGCGACATACCTTAATGAGAACAACGCAGATCCAGACATAAAGAACCTTTCACATACAAAAAACGTAATAACTGAGGCACCTGGGTGGCTCAGTTGGTTAAGTGTCTGCCTTCTGCTTGGTCATGATCCTGGAGACCCAGGATCAAGCCCTGCATGGGGCTCCCTGTTTGGCACGACGCCTGCTTCTCCCTCTCTCACTCCCTCTGCTTGTGTTCCCTCTCTAGCTGTGTTTCTTTATGTCAAATAAATAAATAAAATCTTAAAAAAATGTAATAACTTTGCTGCTTATTCATTCATCCACATATATAACATATATTTGTTGTTTTCCTACTATGTTCCAGGTACTATGCTAGGTACCAAATGGATTGAAGAAAAAAAAATCCCTAAATGATCCAGACGTTGAGTTGCTCCTATTAATATGAAAAGAAATATTTCTACAAAACTTAGGCTATCTCGGACCTTCGAGAAATGGTCATTAGGGTTTAGTCAAATTGTTTGGGTGGCTGAGATATGCATCATTTTAAGCAATGGCAGATTCCACATGGAACCTTCTGTATAGATATAATTCCCCAATGTGTTATGATGCTAAAGGTAACTTTTCCTTAGAGAGTCAAAGCAATCAGACTTAATGAGAATGACTACACAGTACTAAGGCATGCAAATACCCTCAGGAATTACTAAAGAGTGCCGAGCTTCTAGCATTAATACCAAAACAGCCCACATAACTCAGCATTTTACATTCTTGGATTTATGTTGCCTTATTTTTGTCTCCTTTTGACTGTTCAACAGTCATTTGTCTAGATTATAGTGATAATCGACCTAGTAGGACAATATGACATTATCTCCACTTTACAGATGGGAAACTTTGAGACAGGCGGCCCATCCCATTCGCGTACCCTGCCGCACATGCAAGGCCACATCTACCTTAATAAGCCATGAACTTGAAAACTTGAGAATTATGTAAGAGAAAATATGCATCTGAGAAACGCGAGCCTATGAGTTTGGGGAAATCAACTCAATGACACCTAGCTTTGTCCTCAGGTGTTTTTCTTTCCCTGTACTTCACACATATGCCTGTGGAAGTGGAGTCTGTCAGGTAACTCAGTTCTCCAACTTCGCTGAGCCCTGGAAATTAAATACAATTAAAATGAAAACATTTTTACAATATAATCTCATACATATTTTGTCCAATTATTCTCAGGTTGGATATTTTCTCCTGAGAAATTTAGATTTTTAGGCAAAGTAAAGTTTAATTTTAGTTACGAGAGTGAATTTAAATAAAAAGGCAGTTCTTTGGTAGAGTAACAGGCCAGAAAGACTTCAAGTATCAGGTGACAGAAATTTAGAAAACAAATGAACAAAGAACCCATTCAACTATTGGCTTATTGAAAAGCAAATGAGAACACTGTGTGGGTTGCTAAGACAACAGAGATGTGACGATTAACTGTGAGATAATGAGCAGAATCTTTGTGTCTTTATGAATCAAATTTTTCGAATCTAAGCCCTCCTCTGTTTATATAGCTAAAATTTTAAGAGTATTACTTTTTTTATTTTTTCAGTGTTTTTCAGTGCTCCAAGATTCATTGTTTACGCCCCACACCCAGTGCTCCAAGCAATACGTGCCCTCCTTAATACCCACCACCAGGCTCACCCATCCCCCCACCTCCCCCTCCCTTCCAAAACTAAGAGTATTACTTAAAAAAAAAATGCCTTCAGGCTTTTGAGGTCTGCTAGTGAAGAAGCTTGCAGCGTTCTAATTAGGCCAGAGGCCCTATCTTGGAGGATGTGCGCCCTGGGGCAAAAAGAGGTGTCCCTGGCAGGGAATCAAGCCCCTGTTGCAGCCCTCAAGGATGAGCTGCCTGTCGGAGATTATTACACAAAGGTCAGGAAAAAATTATCTGCAATGGATTTATCAAAATGATAAATATTTTCAAAATACAGTGACTAACAAAAGTAGCAGCTTTTTCTAGAATGTTGCTACTTTAAATCTGTAAATCTGGCCTCACTCTCTCTGAGCCACTAGGCCCTCCTCACTGGTGCTTGAACACTCTGGGCTGGCTGGGCTCCGGCTGAAGGGCTGTGCCCTGGCTCATGCCCAAGACAATGAAATTCCGCCAGCCCTCCTCTTGCTGTACTACCAGCTCCTTCAAGTCTTCGCTTAAATATCACCCAATTTAAAATCAGAGCCCATTAGTTCCCAAAACTCTGCATACTCCACTCTGGTCCCCAGCATTTATTGTCTCCTACGATAAGCCATCAAGATGACGCATGCTCCTGTTTCGTTCACTGAAGTAACTCAAGCACCCAGACCAGGGCCTGACACAGAAAAGATGCTCGCAAACAGTCACTTTGGGCAAGAATTAATATTCCTGTAAATGAACTACTGAGAAGAAAACTGTGAGATCCTGTTTCTTGGCCCAAAAGGCAGAGGGCCCTCCAAAAGTTTCCATTTTTTACTCAGGTGAGTCTAGAACTCTGTGTTAAAGATACTCCAAGTCCAGGAGTTATTCTGGATTTATAAGGATTTATGCATCCCTGTAACTCCTAAGCAGAATATCGGCCACCATGGTAAACACTCAGAGACCCTCACTACCCCCAACCATAATTATTTGGATTATCACTGATGCAGAGTAGAATCTTGTCTCAGCTTCTCAGGTCCTCTGGATAAGTCATGAAACAAAGGCAACTTTATGTGATGTGTGACTCTGACCAAATTAATTCAAAGTAGCTAACAGTCTCCAGGAAGACTGTTTTGTATTATGAAGCATAAATATTTCAGAGGAACTCAGTTTACTGTAAGAGAGGCTGAACCAGGACCACAGCCATTTTCTGGAACTCATCACTAATAACATGTGGGGGAATCAAATGTTTTCTCATCTTTAGAGAATAGTGCAAGTGGTCAGAAGAAGCAGCCAGATCCCTCTCACTGCCACCATACCCATTTCAAGCTGAATCTACTATTTCATGCTTTATAATATGTTTATTGGTTCTTAAGACAAATAAATACACAATGTAGAAAATTTGGAAAATATGTTTGAACTATAAAAAAAATAGGATCAAATGTCACCTCAAAATAACCCCAATTTGATCACTCTCAGGAGTTTTTTAAGTAAGTCTCAGAGCTAGCTTCCCTGCCTGCAGACACCTGGGTCAAGTTGTTCCATCATCTTTCGTACCATTTGGTCATGTTATTACCTGCTCAGCAATCCACCCATAACGTCCCAATACCTAGAAAGATGGGCTGCCAAAATTTCAAATTTGGACTCTAGGTTATTGGTTACTAGTTATATTTCTTTGAATGCATTTGACAGCTTTGGGGTTTTTTTTGTTTGTTTGTTTTTTGTTTTTTAACCTAGGTCCAAACCTATATACTCATTTTGGCAAAGTTATCTTCAGAAAGATCATTTAAAATGCTACAAGAAATGCATTCATCAGAAAATCATGTAACAACTGGAGGAAGCAGAGAAAGTAATTTACATTTACAATGGCATTTGAGAGAAGAGAAGGACCAGGCCCACTGAATAGTACTGGTCATCTTGGGGACCGGGACAGCAGGGGCAAACACTGTAAAAGAAAGTGAAGCAGCTCTTTCTTTGAGTTATGGTCACCACTTGGCATAAAGCTCTCTCACACACACTCTCTCTCTCTCTCTCTCAAAAGATTTTATTTATTTATTTGACAGAAAGAAACGCAGCTAGAGAGGGAACCCAAGCAGAGGGAGTGAGAGCGGGAGAAGCAGGCTTCCTGCCAAGCAGGGAGCCCAATGATGCGGGCTAGATCCCAGGACTCCAGGATCATGCCCTGAGCCGAAGGCAGACGCTTAATAACTGAGCCACCCAGGTGCCCTTCCCAAGATCTCTTCTTTGCTGACTGCAGCTTGTTGATGTTGGACCTAGGAAATCAAGTTCCAAGTCTCCATAGGAGCAAAAGTGATAATCACTGAATTATATTTGATGAGGGAAGTCTAGAGAGCAATCAAAACTGGATTATATGAAATGAAGGGCTTGGGGAAGGGTTGCTGGAGGAAACTGTCTTGGACAAAGGTAGAAAGTGGAGGGTACTTTTGGGTTATCTGCTCAGCAGTCTTTTCTTGGAAGTTCTCACCAATGCTTCCTATGCTCCCAGAGGAGGCTCCTAAACCTGTCCCTCTGATGCCATTCCCTTCTCTGGAAATTTGGAGCTGAAATAAGGATAAAGAGAGAGATTCTAGGCTAGAGGTTTTACCTATAGAAATATAAACTATAAAATCAGGAGCAGTAACATGTGGGCATTTCCCTCCTACTGTGAGACCTTGAGAGAAAATAAGATCAATCAGCCAATCCTCATTAGGATGTGAAGACAGGAAGGGGCTAAGCAGCCAGGACCCCTGTGAACAAGAAATGACCAGGAAGGTGAGCCCAGCTCGCACATATTACAAAATCTAGCCAATTCTCTCTTCTCAGGTTGTCTAAGATCACACATCCTTGTTTAATATTGAAATAATAAAGCGACAAACAAATAAACAAGCAAAACTTCACTTTTCTGCTTAAACTGCCTCATAGCTACAACCAATGAGTCCTAACAAAAAAGCATTAGAAATCCAAGCCCACAACACTCTGTGTTAATTTACCTATTTTCCAATCTCATTGATGATTTTCCCACATGAATCACGTAGAACCAAGTGGGACTATTCACCATCTACAAAAAATCCCCATCAGGGGCCCCCAGGTGGCTCAGTCGGTTAAGTGTCTGCCTTGGGCTCGAGTCATGATCCCAAGGACCTGGATCTGACTCCCTTGTCTGAGGGAAGCCTGCTTCTCCTTCTCCTTCTGCCTAGTGCTCCCTTGATTGTGTACGTGCTCTCTCTCTCTGTGTCAAATAAATAAATAAAAATCTTAAAAAAAATCCCCATTTTTTTCAGTTTCTAGTCCTTTATTATACCCTACTGGGGTTTTCTTTTCCCCCTTTCTTCAAATCTTACCTATTCTTTGACACTCAGCCATAGCCCTACGTCTTCCCTGAGGCTCTTCCTTAGTGCTCCAGCCTCACAGTGCTCAGGGGTTAAGCTGCACTCTGGTGGTATTCTCCTCCAACCTTCTAGTGAAATGAGCTCATCTGCAGAACTACCAAGTCCTAAAATGGATGCTTTCAGGAAGCCACAAAATACACAAATATCTTATTTGACTCTAAGGTCTATATAGGAAATGAGGGCAGGAGAAGGGAAAAATGAAAATCAAAGTACATATGTCACTGGTATATCTTGGATATACTTTCTGAGATCCATAGTAGAGTCATGTAGACTTAAGTTGGTTTCCAACCAGAGGTTGGTTTTCCAATCAGACTAAATGATTATCTAACATACCAGAATAAGAGCAATAGGGAAGTAGATAACAGGTAGCCCCCAAATAGTTCCTGGCCTCTTCCAGATGGCAAGTAGATAAAGGCATGTATGTCCTTATTTTTACCTCAAGTACATAATTCTATTTTTAAGATTATTTATTCATACTTCTGTGTTTATTCTAAATGTCTGTTGAATACTTTTCCTGATCAATGAACAGGGCAACCCCATATGGAAAGTGTCATTAAGAAAGGCTCATCTGACAGTCTGGCAGAATAAAAAGCCAAGGTCTATAGGGAGCCAAGAGAGCCACTTGGAAATTTGCTGTATTAATTCAGAGGTAAGGTGAGGACAGCTTCAGCTTTCACAGCCGTAGTGGGAAGGGAGGATAAAGAGATTCCAAACGTAGCTGAGGACGATTAAATACAACTCGACGACCAATAGGACTTGGGAAAGGAAAGTGAGAAAGAGGTCAGAGATTACTCTAGAGTCCTGACATAGGATACAACTGAGAGAATTATCCCTGGAAAGAAAAGATCCTAGGGGAGGGAGTGGAGTCACCATATTTTTTTTTACAAGAGGAGTTTGAGATGGCAGGATGAAATCCCTAATAAAATTGTATTAGGGATATGTGGTTACAAGAGATGTTCCAAGAGAGATTACAAGCTAGATTTGTGTATCTGGAAGTTACTGTTCACTGAACTGGTAGTACTGTGGGGGGTTGGTACGTGCTAAGCACTGTGCTCTCTACTCACAATACAACAGGGACCAGAAGAAAGCGGATGTGACCCCTGACCTGGTGGAGCTTATAGTGTAGTGAATGAAGCACATGTTAAGCAAATGAGGTGCTTCTGAAGAAGAGGTACACCGGGCCATGTAGCCAAAGGACAGTGGTTCTGGACCACTGGGATCACCAGACAGCTGAGATCCTAGGAGGGATGAGTGAAAATGAAGTCAGTGAGCAAAGTGGGTGAGCAAAGCTGGGAGGGGAGGGCATAGCACAAATGGGGAAGGAGCAGTCCAGCCTCTGTGGAAGGAGAATGGCATCTGTGAGTGCAGACCATCTCACCAGGGGAAGCCTGACTGAAACCAAAGCCAGAGGAATAGCAGTAGCCAGAGAATGCTAGGCATTGTGGGCTATGTCAAGACTGGTAAACAGAGGGGCACCTGAGTGTCTTGGTCAGTCTAGTGTTCCACTCTTGATTGTGACTCAGGTCATGATCTCGGGATCCTGAGATCAAGCCCCACATAGGGCTTCCCACCGAGTGGGGAGCCTGCTCATCTCCTTCACCCTCTCCCTCTGCCCCTCCTCCTGGGAGCATGCTCTCTCTAACAAGTAAATAAATAAATCATTAAAAAAGAGTTATGAACAGAAATTAGATGTGAAAAATGTGAAGTGGAAAGCAAGCAAAAAGACTGAGAACCAAATGTAGGAATCTGAAGACATAAAGCAAAAACTAAAACACATATGTGTATGTGAATTAAGTACCAATGACAAGACCCTTCTTCCCTTTGGCTACATCCTTCTGCACTACTGGGTTTAAGATGTCTTGTTCAATTTTAAACACATAATAAGAAACTATTCTGTGAGTACCAGTGTATAAGGGCCTTTCACATGTATTATTTTACTCTCATTTATTCATTTAATCTTAGAAGATAATTAAATTTGGAAAGGAAATACACCCCCCAAAATTAACAAGTATAGAGATTACACAAAGCTGTGTCGGCCAATAAAGATACATCACCAGGAGTCCCCAATGAACTATAGAAAAGGGCTGATCACAAACCTGTATGACAAGATACTTAGAAAACAATAATCTAAATTTTGAGACTGTTCTTTAAATCTTCAAGTAAAACTAATTGATATCAGGAATTTAGCAGATACCTTAGACAAACATCTGAAGAAATCAGCTCAATATGCTACCATGACCCAAAGGGTCAAGATATCCCAGATACTCAGGATACAATTAACAGCAACACAGAACATATTCTTCATTCTTGCTCAGAATCCCAGCTGTTTCCACACCTGTAAATCTGTCAACACACATCAGAGAAAGCAAAGTGGATTCAGAAAATTTTCAGCAAATATGAGCCAAAATGATGAAGAGAATAGAGAGGCATCCTCAAAAGGCTAGGCTTTGAAATGAGATAAAAATGCTTGCACAACTGGAAAGAAAAAGATTAAGGTATGATATGACTCAGGTTAACTAAATCATTTTATAATACAGACTGAGTTCCCAGATTGAGTTCTCTCTCTCCAAATCCCCAAACACAAGAACTAAATCACACTCTTAGACTATTTATCCATCATTTACCATTTTCAGGCAAGTTGAAAGAGGCACTTTTAAACAACTAGAATGAATTAATAATTACTTTGTATTGTGGTTAGTAATTTTCTGGGTTCTCTAGCTCAGAATGGTATATAATATTTGCTAATATGCAGCTAGGTCTAAAAAATGACTACCTAAACATGGACTGGAGAGCTAGACCGTGTTCCTGATAGAACCCGTTTATCGGTACTACGTTCTGAAATTTGCAAGTTGAGAACATGAAGTCTGATAGTAATGAATTTTGATGCTTTTAGAGACAGAATATTGAGCCAGATGGGCCTCTGACTTGACACAGTTAAGTACAAATGTGTGTTTTCACAAAGGAGCCCTCGCTTTTCACTACTATGAAAAAATACAGCATTTAAGTTTTTGATAGGAAATTCTATACCAACAAACACTTCAGACCTTGGAAGCATTACAATAATTATTTTACTAGCAAATAATATGTACAGCTTAATGCCCTAAATATAACACTGTTAAATCATAACTGTTTACATAATATGAATTAGGTGCATTTTCAAAGATTTTACACATAGACGCTGAATAAATCAAATTTCTGAGGCTCACTGAAATAGATATTTCACTGAGATTCATTCCAGTGCTTCTTGAAAAGCTGGAGAGTCATTTTACCTTTCTCTTGATAACTGTAAAGCCAATAAAGACTAGAGCAAGCCGCAGCACACAACCAAGACTTTGCTGATTTCAGGAAACCCCATTTCTCAGCAAACCAAATTTCTCAACCTATGAAGCCGGGAAGAGTACACCCTCACCATTACCCGCCGAATCATTTTGTTTTACCGTATTAAAATGGAAAAACCATCATCTTAGCTCATAGGTACCGTGAGTACTTCCTATATTTGAATACTCTTTCTTAGATTCCCCTACTATAATTTGCTGGCGTTTGATGGACAGACTGAGAGAAAAAGAATAGATGTATTTCCTAGAAGTCACTTCACACAGCCAATTTCACCAAAATGTTTATTTCCAGTCACTCCTTAATTAATAGAAGAAACAGAAAACAAAATTGCTGGATTTGAGCTTTATTTCCTTTCTGTGTTCTTGATCTCCTCTTGGTGAAAATGCTGTACAAGTTAGTGACCCAAGCAGGAGAAAAGTGAAGGGAAACTAAATCCCACCAAAGGAAATCACCAAAGAAATCATTCAGGTTATCATGAGGACTATTCTGACATACAGCCATATTTGCCTATAGGATATTTGCTAAGAATGCAATTACAGAATGATATTTCCTCACCTCTTCTCAGAAACACATGAGACTTATAGAAATTTCTATTAGCTTCACTTGTCCAGAATATATATTCATTATAGTATATTCATTATAGTATAGTTAAACAAGATCCATGTATTTTAAGTGAAGACTCAAAGGGGGCACAAATCTACACAAATAAATTCACCATGTATACTGGGGAAAAATCAATATAAAAATGATATTTCCATTCATGCTTTAGGAGAGTCTCCTAGTAACAGACAATTTTAGGGTAAGATAAAACACGTAAAAAAAAATTAGTTTTCTCTCATACCCATTTTATGGTTAACATTAGTTTTTTGTTTTTTGTTTTTAAGATTTTATTTATTTATTTGTCAGAGAGAAACACAGCTAGAGAGGAGACACAAGCAGGGGGAGTGAGAGAGGGAGAAGCAGGCTTCCTGCCCAGTAGGAAACCCCATGTGGGGCTCGATCCCAGGTCTCTGGGATCATGACCTGAGCCAAAGGCAGTCGCTTAACCAACTGAGCCACCCAGGCGCTCCTAACATTAGTTTTAAGAACAAAGGCCAACAATACTATTACATGATTAGCAACAGGGAGGAAAGCAAAAAATAAATAAAAGTCGATTTTTCTGCAAAGCACATTATATCCCTTCCCATATGATATCAAGTTCAAGACAGTTTTGTGAGCCTCAGAAAATATGGTCCCTAAAATTGGACTTCTAATATATACATATAATGTTACTTCTAAGAAGTTATTTTTACCTTTCTTACATAGGCTTGTAAAGTCTCTTTTTCCCAATCTACCAGTCACATCTGCAGCCCAAACATTTCTTTCCAAAAGAGGAATTAAAGCCAAGCTAGACAAAGAATTTGCTGATACGCATATGTCACCCTAAGAATTTTCCTTACAAAGTCTCCACACCCAATTTAATTACTTCCCTACTGTAAAAACACTTTCCATCTACATTTATTCTAATCTTTTCAAATCCAAAACCAACATACTATAAAGCTAGCTAAATAAATGAATTATATTAGCTTTAGGTTCCAAGTGAGGCAGCACTTTCTAAGGCCATGGGTCTCCAGCTTGCAGGCATTTTATGCTGATGCAGTGTTTCATTTGGAGCTCAATTCTTTACTTTAGATTTGTTTAGAATAGAATTATCTAGCCCCAGGCTTTAAATCTCAATCTGAATCAATCAATCTCTTTCTCCTTTTTTCTCTATCTCCTGCTCTCTCTCTCTGTCTGTCTCTCTCTCTCTCACACACACACACACACACACACACACACACACACACACAGGCACAGGAGAAGAGAAGAAGGGAAGGAAGGAGAGAGAGAAAGAGAATAAAGGAAGGTTTATGGTTACTAATGAGCACCAAAGAATGGAGCCATGTACATATATTGCTAAAGCAATGCCACCTGGTGTCCATAATAAGGGCATTTGATGTGTGTCTGTGTGTGTGTGTGTGTGTGTGTGTGTGTGTGTGTGTTTAATAGGTGATAAAACTGAACCTCAGTACATGCATACAATAAATACTATTTTTGGTATTCTTGGCTTGGTTGACTGTTCAGTAAATTAATGTATCATTTTTGTGCAGAATGATACTTTGCATATTTTTATTCTCTTGGCATTCCCTCATTGCATTCATGGTCAGTTTTAGCACTCTAATATGTAATATCTATGAGTAAACAGAAAGCCAAGAATACCTATGTCTTTATATTACTGATACTTTTAGGGTGTGGAGACTGTCCCTTGCATCAGAAGGTAGGAGAGGAGACCAGCCAAGATCAAAATGTGTAGGCAATCTTGAATCAATAAATGGTTCTCAGTTATGCTTGAAGATCTTTCCATCTTGTATTTTAGTAAATAAGGACTGTTTCTTTGTGATATTGTAAAACTTTAGAGTCATTAGAAATAGGTTTGCCTAATTTAACCTACACTGAGTTTAAAATTCTCTGTTTTTCCTCCAAGTTACTGATATCAATTGTGAACACAATCAGTGTGGTGGTTTTCTGCTTGTTTAAAATTTATTTAAGCATAATACCATGTCCAAAAATCTTGAGTAGACTTAAGGGAAAAATCTTTGATATAAAATGTCAGTAAGGATGACGATATTGTTTTGCTTTTTTGTTTTTTACTAATCCTCAAGATCAGCTTTGTAAAAATTATCTAATTACTTCAATAACAAGTCATAGGTAGGTCACTCAGAAAGGTCAGCAAAATGATTAGGAAGGAAATGCTCACAAGGATTAGAGCTTGGACCTTTCATTCTCTCCATGCATCCTGGAATTACTCTGCTTTGTAGGAAAACCTTTAATGGTACATCCATTTCCAAATGCTCTGATAAGCTACTGGTTTATATTTTGACAGCCAATTATAAAGGACAAAGATCAAAATGTCAAAAATCCTGTATCATATTTGCACACTCTTGTTGGTCCAAAAGAAAAGACCATTCACAATTGTTTTAATATACGATGCATCAGAATTAACTATAGGGATCTCATACTGCATAAAGTGAAGGAAGAGTTATTCAAACTGTCAATATATGGCACATCATATATGCTTGTTCTCCAAAAAGAAAAATATATGGTGGTCATAAACATTTTCCGTAGATGTACAATGCTGTATTACACCATGGAAATCACTTCTTACATCATACACTGGAGCAAGGAGCACAAAATAAACTAAGACCCATCTCACCATTAAATACAAATTTGTAATAAGCTAAGTTATATAATTAACATCATATCCAGGTTTTGTTTATTCGTGGAAAGGTATTTACAATACTTTTTAAAATTCTAGCCTGGATTCTGTAATGGTATTTACAATACTTTTAGAAATTCAAGCCTGGATTTTGAAATGAAAATTCAAGCCTGAAAATATCTATTGGGCATCTGGTCTAAGTACAAACAGTAAAATGGCGTGAAGTTTCTGTATGTGGTGGTCTGACCACTTTATTGCATCATTTCTACATGCTCCAAATAACCCGAAAGAGAAGGCCCAGTCAATTTTGGTTTTTCCAATTTGACAGTATTCTCAAAATCTAGCAATATTTTATCAAAAAGAAAAAAAAAGGAAATACTATAGTTTTATTGGTAAACAGAGATTTGAAAGTTATTCAGTTTCTGGAAAAAGTTCAGATGTGAATACATTTTAAGAAAAGATTAGAAAGAAAAGCATAGCTGAACTCACAGAGTGAATGCAAAGGGAAGAGGCTTTCAAGAATTTCTAGAGGATGTTTCTACTATTGTTCTTTAAAGCCGGCTTCAATGGGAATCCTCTTTATTCATATTACGGTTAATGGTACGTTAGCCAATATAAGATGTAGTTTTCACAAAGAAAAAGTTCTTAAAGAACCTCAAAGTTTCAAATCACAGTTGTATCTGGAGTATGACATCTTACTAGTTAGTTCTCCACAACTGCCATTTTCCTTAGTGGAGTCCCGGCCTCCATTTTACAGTACCTGGAATTCTGAGCTTCTGAAACGACTGATTCTGCGCACGTTTTCTTTACCTGTAAGAAAAGAGGACTAGTTATTCTCATATGAAAATACAACTTCCTAAAAAAAACTAAAAAAAAAAAAAAAAAAGAAAAGAAAAAGAAAAAAGAAAAGGAAAAGAAAATACAACTTCCTCACTCAGGTTCACAGACTAGGTGAAGCAGATACAGCTCTGCTCACCAAGATCGCTATAAAATAATCCCCACACTTCCCAGCAGCAGCACGTGGTGCTAAACAGCATATTTCATTATTATCCCATGTTCAGTGGCCACAGGCACTTTCCTAGACTCCATCACTATGTAAAATGTTCAGCTGAAATATTTGGGATTAGCTTAACTAGGAACAAAGAAACCAAAGAACCAGGTTTCCCACTTAGGAACAAGAAAGCCATACTGTTCCGAATTCACGAAGAAATGTTTTACCTACTGATATCACTTCTGTCTCCTACCACAGTGCACAATAATAAACACCAGGTTCTGGGGGCAAGGCATCGTGTTAGCTAAAACATTCACATATTAATTTTCATTTTCCCAGCCCAGTGGTTGTATGTTTTATATATTTCTCAGCACATCAATTAAGTTCAGCAGAGCTCACAGACTTGTCACATATATTTGCAGTATATTTTGCAGACTGCATGTATTTCCACTTTGTGTTTTTTAGCCCCCATAAGGCAAAGGATGAAAGTAACTTTTGCTTCTAGTACTTGCTAACCATTTCTGGACAACAGTGTGAGATACATTCTCCGAAAGAAGGTAAAACACAAATCCACTGTCTTTCGCAATTTAACTTCAAGCACAGATACTTGATCTGATCACTATGGACTTAATGGTATGTTATATGCAAAGTATAATCAATTTTAAAAAGTCCTTAGTTAATATGGAGCATGAACAATACACATTTACAAGTCCACTGTTAGACACTCTGGGTGTTAAAATCATGAGGGTCCATCTATGCAACCTACAGAATCCAAGGCATTTTAAATATCTAACACAAAGCTTGGAAGTAAAAAATAAGCATACTAGATATACACCATGGGCACACACCATGGGTGTTAACTGTGATACAAATGGCATCACTTAAGAGGAAGTTTTGAGGGGCACCTGGGTGGCTCAGTCGGTTAAGTGTCCGACTTTGGCTCAGGTCATGATCTCAGGGTTCTAGGATCAAGCCCTGCATCAGGCTGCCTGCTCAGTATGGAATCTGTTGTTCCTCTCCTTGAACCCACTCCCCTCACTGCCCACCCTCCCACCACTCATGCTCTCTCTCTTTCTAATAAATAAATAAAATATTTTTAAAAGGTAAGTTTTGAATTTTAGAGATGCAGCATTGTCTTTCCAGCTCATAAAGCAATTCCTTCCTCCTCTGACTCAGAAGAATACTTAAAAAACAAAACAAAAAATTCCCATGCCTTCAAATATATGTGGCTTTTGCTTTCATTTCTAAGCCAAGACATTTTCATCATCTGGGAAATCAATTATTTTGCTTGATTAACTACACTCCCTGTTGCATCCTGTGTATACATTTATACCATAGGACAATAAAACTGACGAGCAAAGAGATTATCATTCCTGTAGAATCATGTAGCAGCTTCTATGCTCTTAACATTGAACTCAGCATCACAAGATGGAAGGGTGAAGAAATATCCTTAAGAGCAATTAGTTAGAAAGAAAAAAAAAAGTTAAAAGAAAAGGAATACTTTTCTTAAAATACAAACAAACTTTCCTATAAAATTCACAAAAGTCATATGGCCACTAAAAATGGTCCAAAAAAGGGAAAAAAAAAAAAAAGCTATTAGGGAAGGCTACCACAAAAAAAAAAAAAAAAAACCTTATTTTTCACTGGTTCTTTCTTATGATTCTTCACCAGAAACTATATGAAGTGTCCAATGAATATGCAGAATCACCTTAAAGTCAATGTTACTTTCCTCCAGACTATGATGACTAGATTTTGGGACTGGCTGAAGAAGACCCAGACCACACTAGCAAACTAGATATATATTCCCAAAGCAAGAGTCAGACCAGACAAGCTTCCTGTGGCTTAAAAAACGAAGGATTTTTAAAAATATGCATGGTTTTTATAAAGCATCATTCTCTAAATAATTAACCAGAAAGTTCTGATTGTTTTAATATAGCTTCAAAGTAGTAATTATAATGGCAGAGAACACATATACTGATTACACATTATCTAGTACCCACTGAGGCTCCGATTCATAGCTAATGTTAAATAAGTACATAATGAAAGCCTGAAGTAGATACAGATATTCTTTATCTATACATATTGCTAGAGTATAAATTCTACAAAGTGATTCTTTTTTAGGGGTTTCATCCATTTGTTTATGGTCCAGTAAGGGAAGAAGACTAGAATACCATGACTGCCATAGGAAGGGTCTCTGCAGTGTTCTGGATGCTCAGAGGACAATCTATCCCAGTCAAAAAAAGTGACTTCTCAACTGAGTCTTAAAAGACAGAGTTTTCAAAGACTAAATCTGGAGAAAGTTTATTTTGATATCATGGGATTTGCCAGAGGAATCCTATTATGAAGATTACCTTAAACACAACAAAGAATTCAGAATTTAATCATTGGGCACTCAAGACCACTCAAGAGTTGTAATAGACAGTGTTGGTAGAGATGATGTAGAAGATAGTGTAGAAGGGGGGCAAAGTGAAGACTCTAGAAACTAATACAACAGGAGAGAGAGTTTAACCTCCACGAAAGCAGAGATGGCATTGATCTCACACACTACTACACGCCTAAGCCTTGAGTAGATGCTCCCTGTTACAGTCTTAATGTTTGTGTCCCCCCACAATGCATATGTTGGAACCCTAACTCCTGGAGATTACGAAGTGGGGCCTTTGGGAGGTGCTTAGGCCATCAGGATAGAGACTATATGAATGGGACTGATGTCTCATGAAAGATATCCCAGAGATCCCTAGCCTTTCTACCATGTGAAGACATAGCAAGAAGGCACTGGCTATGAACCAAGAAGCAGGTTCTCACCACACATCTACACTAGCATAATCTTGGACTTCCAGCATCCAGAACCATCAGAAACAAATTTCTGTTGTTTTTAAGCTACCCAGTCTGTAGTATTTTGTTATATCATCTCAAGTGGACTCAGACACTCCCCAAATACTAGTTTACTAAGTGAATCACATTCAATCTATTGGTGAGAGATGGTGACAACCTAAATTAAGACAAGAGCCATGAGGGCAGAAGTCAGAGGATGTTTTTGACAGATACTTGAGATGGAATTGAAAAAATATTATAACTGATTGAAGCAAAGTATCAAGATGAATATGACTTGATCTTTTAATATGTCCTGGAAGAGGAACTTTGATAATACCAAAGATGAAAAAAGACATTAACTTATAACTTCTTTAAAATACTTCAAAAATGCCTATCTTAATTCTGAACTGATGGAGAAGAGTTAAATGAATGATTAAGACACTTGTATGTTTATTGTGTCTTGATCACAGATTAGAAGGCAAATGGATAGTTTTACCTAAATTTGAATACACTCTCCTACCTGAGATATCAACAACACTTCATTAAATGGTGGCTGCGTAAGTATCTACACTATTGGAGAAAGAATAACCTTACGAAATATATAGAACCTTCTGTTTTCAGTGATCACCAATTTAATTTTGAATTTGTTTTTGAAAAAAGGCAAAACAAGCAGGCCAAGAAATGAGGCAGAATTTCATGTCCATAATTTAAATGAAGGCCAAATTTTTATAAGACACACAAACAGGTGAGCAAAACATATGCCAAGAGGAAAAAGATGAACAGTGTTAAATGCATTTAATAGGCTACACTAATGTAAGTTTTTATCCTACTTAGCATTATAAAAGTACAGGAAAATCAAAGCAAAATGTTAAAAAGGATTACAAGTTTATTTTAAGAAATTAACTATTTAGTATGTAATTAACATAAAAATATCAAAGCACTGAATTTTTGGAATGAATGAATGAATGAATGAATGACAGCTAAAAGTTTTAAGTGTTTATTACATGCCAGGAACAATGCTTAGGTAGAAACTATTTTTTCCTAATTCATAGATGAGAACACAGAACTGGGAAGATCAATCTGCAAGCAAGTTGTGTAGGAAACTTCAATTCCAGATTAATAAAAGCATTTTAACCAGTACATTAAGAACCTGACATTCATAAACATACAACTTAAAATGTTTTTTTCATTTTCAATGTCAAATCAAAATATCTTACTATTTACAAGTTGAATTTTTACTACATCATAATAATGATTGCTGTCATTTATTAAGCAATGACTTTTTTCTACTCACTGTCCTGGACCATGTGTATATGTAATCTTATTCAATCTATGAAGGCAGTTGTGATGGATGAAATCCTCCATTTACGAATGAGAAAACTAGAGCTCACAGAGGTTAAACAACTTGTCTAATGTCCCACAGCTAGCACTAATAAGGATAGAACTGGAACTGAATACTATGCATAAAACCTTTCTTTCTCTCCTAAGCTAGATCTGCTGCTTGCTTTTGGCAGTTTTTTATTATTTATTTATTTTTATTTTTTAAAAATATATATTTTTTTAATTTATTTGACACAGAGAGATCACAAGTAGGCAGAGAGGCAGGCAGAGAGAGAGGAGGAAGCAGGCTCCCTGCTGAGCAGAGAGCCCAACGTGGGACTCGATCCCAGACCTGAGCCAAAGGCAGAAGCCTAACCCACTGGGCCATCCAGGCGCCCCAAGCAGGGTTTTTTAAAACTAAGAGTTGAAACTAACATCCCATGGAAAATTTTTTAAAGAACCTAACATCAGCCATTAAAGGAATCTTTTAAATTGGGCTACTGAAGTACCCCGTCTTTTATCAGGCACTGATAGTAAAGTCCACATCAGCAAAGTGAAAGAGATTTTCCAAATGCCTCTAGAAACCAATGCTACTACCAACACCCCAACAACTGCAAAAAAAGTTCTATCACGTAAAACAACTTGTGTGCTTCTGGTGATGTTTTACAACTGAGATATCAGGAGTGGCTTATTCAACAGAGCTTTAACTGAATGCACTGGGCTATCCTAGGTATATTCTGGACATGAGGATGAAACAGATCTGAGGAGTCCAACGGTATAGCCCCCAACCACCCTCGGCTATATAGAAGTCACAATGCAGCTCGTCTACACGGAGATGTGCTGGAAGTGTAAAAGGCACACAGGATTTCCAGAGTTAGCATGAAAAAAATGTAAAATATCTCAGGTATTTTTTAAACTGAGAAATGAAATATTTTAAAGATACTAGGTTTATAAAATAATTTCCCCTGTTTCTTTTTCTAAGGCAGCTACTAAAACACTGAAAATGCATATGTGGCACACACACTATTTCTGTGGAACAAAACTGACTCAGACCCACAAAAACCCGCCTGCATGGGTCATGTGTTCTAGGGGAGACAACACGCAATAAATCTGTAAACAAGTGAACAAAGAGTATGTCAGTGATAAGTTCGAAGAGAAAGCAGAATAAGGGGTAGAGAACACTGCTCAATAATATTACAACAGTTAGACTATTAAAAAAGTAGTTCTAATTTCATAATACTAATCATCCTTCCAGTTTTTTAGGCTGTATGTATATAAGTAATGTAAACTGTCTTTTTAAATGAATTGTAAAGAATGTGAGATTTGGTATTAAGAATAATTAACAGTTTCAATGTCTGTAAAATAAATGCAGAGTATATCATCTCTAGAATTTTTTCATTATGACTATTATATTCAAGTATAAAAGTCACCTTAAAATTTTTCTAACCACTTACATGCTTTGAGAAGTTTAAGGTCTTCTCAGGAAAAATAGAATTAACTCATTTTAAAAAATTGCAAAGAAGAACAAGTTTCTTTTATCCTATCCACCATCTTCTAAAAGAGCTGGAGCTAATTATCCCAATTATTTTCTACTTAATCATGCTGTTTATAAATCCTGAAACAATAAAGATAATAAAAAAGATAGAATAATGATGACATTTTAAAAAGACCTTTTTTGTAACTTCATTTTGTTTTGAAATAAATCTGAGTAAGTCTTAGAATATACTATACAGTGACAATAAAGGATCAATCCTATGTTATAAATCCAAGAACAGAAACTTCAGAGATGGAAGTTTGCTGATATAATGAATGGCTTATTAGACATATTTTTATGGATGGTGTGTTAGACAATCTTTATTTCTTCACTAAACTGTGTAGTAAATATAATGTAAATTAGATTTGAATGAAGTATGTTTAAGGAGAAAAGGATAAAGATATACATAAAAATAAAACCTGTTCTCCAAATTCAAATTACATTAAGATTACTGATTGGAAAATCTTTGTAAATACAGAAAGTAACACATAATTGTTGTCAACAACAAAAATTTAGGTTGTCAACTTTGGTTGTATTTCAAACGCAAATAAACTCCAAATCTGACTGAATAAATAATATTTATACAAACTTATACAAATACTATAACTGTCAGTGCCAGTGTCATATTAACATACATGTTATAAAATGTATTTTATGACTGGATTGGTTAAAGTTGTAAATAATTGCCCAATAAAGCAGAATAGGTATCTAATTCAGTTACCTTTAGGTTCTGACTTAGTGAAAGTAAGAGACTGCCCAATCAGAGAAAGACAACAATCATATGATCTCTCTGATATGAGGAATTTGATGGGGGGGTGAGGGGGATCCTGCGAGTTAGGGAAGGAAAAAATGAAACAACATGGGACCAAAGAGGGAGACAAACAATAAAGGACTCTTAATCTCAGAAAACAAACTGAGAGTTCCTGGGGGGAGGGGGGGCGGGGGGAAGGGATAAGGTGGCTGGGTTATGGAAAAAATCAATTGTTGTGACATTTCCCATATTTTCTAATATTTAGAAATTTGGTTATATCTGAATTGCAAATTGTATAAAGGAATGAAAAAATATTTTCTTGTAATTATTCCAGCTGTATTCTAGGAATATAACTTATGCTCTCATTAAACACATTTTAATTAGATGACTCTTTTAAAAACATTTAATTTTTTATAATTAGTTGAACCAGCTAATACTTTTATGGGCTTACTCAGATCATCCTGTTCTCAAGTTAGTAGAATTAAATAAATATGAATTAAAATATGTTCTTTTGGGCACACCTGGGTGGCTCAGTTGTTAAGCCTCTGCCTTCAGCTCTAGTCATGATCCTGGAGACTGGAGATCAAGCCCTGCACAGGGCTCCCTGCTTGGTGGGAAGCCTGCTTCTCCCTCTCTCATTCCCCTGCTTGTGTTCCCTCTCTAGCTGTGTTTCTCTCTGTCAAAAAAATAAATAAAATCTTAAAAAAATAAAAATAAAAATGTTCTTTTTTTATTTTACTTCAGAATGTATATAGTAACATAACTAACAAAATATAAAAGTAGGTATGTGAATTAATTTTTAAAATTGAACCAAAATAATAATAGTTGGAATATTCAACAAAATACTATGGAGGTTTTACCAAAAATTATTCTAATATTTACTTGGAATAGTCAAAGAGTATATGTGTGCATTCTGTAAATATGATATTTACCAGTTAATACCACTCCAGAACTTAGCATTGGATGTATACTTTAATGGGCTAAATGTGATTATTTATGCAACTAAGTAATTATGATTTATGTTTAGAAGATCAGCATAGAATTTCTATTCTGCTAGTAGTCCCATACAAACAAAACTTAGGAACTTTCAAACTGGCTTCAACTAAGATGTCTCCACATTTCTCAACAAGACTTATTTTACATTTTTCAGTATGTTATAATTCATTTCTTCACCTCTAAAAACTTAAGACATAAAAACATCTTTGAAACACAAAAGTCATGTACAGTTTTTAAAAATATAACGCTGTTTTAATAATTCATACAGAGAGACCTCTCAAAATAAAAAAGAATTAAAAAAATAAAAAACATAAACTGTCATTTTGCCAGATAGTAGTCAAAAAATTAAGTCTTAAGGACAAACTTCATGAAAATCTAATTACTAAATAACCTAAATCTTTTATAAGGTGTCAGTCTTTCTTAGAAAACAAAAATCTTGCAGTTCTAAAATGCATACATTTCTGAAATCCTTCTCAATGAAGCTCAGAACATTTCTTTACTCTTCCCTTAGCATATCCCTTTTCAACCTCTTTAACATTGCTTTCCCAAGCTTCTCCCCTGCAATACCACATACCATTTTCCCAAAGTCCAAGCTATTTATTTATTATAAATAAATAAATAACCTGAATAAATAATAAATAAATAAACAACATACCTGAAATCTACATCCACTTCAGTTCAAAGAAAAATTGCCATAACCTTTCTTTAACTGCTTTACATAGATAAAATACAACAATACAATTGAATACTCTGTTTTTAACTGTAACAGTAAACAAAATAAACATATCTACTAAGAACAGTAGGATCAAAGCATTGATAAGTAAAAACTGACAACCAAGAATCTGAAGTAGAAAGTATTTTCCCCTCTAGTATTGGACTGTCATGGGCAAGATCTTACTTCATTTCTGGCCTTGAAAGCAGGGTGCCTTCCAGGACCTAGGTATGGGGGAGGGAGGTTATACAAAATCACCCACTGGGGAGGAATTATATTTTAAAAGTAAAAAATCCTACAGGCTATAACTCTTCATCAACTACAACTGTCACAATAGAGTTCACATTATTTGAGAGTTCATTGTGAGGTTGGATATATTTAAAACATAACTTAGTAATAATGACTCAGGGAAGCAAAACATAAGTATATATGGACAGCATATAAGTATTAAATCAAATGTCAAGCGTCGTAAGCTTTTAGAATTTGGAAGCACAATTTCTCCTTAATGATACCAGAGTTCTTTGTCATCTGCCATAAACTCCACATACACTGCATGAAATATTCAGGAAAATTTCAAACTCCTTCTAATGGTATGTTTTTTCATTATTACCCAACAGGGACTATATCAAAGGTAACAAAGTACTTAAAATACCACAAAAGGAACCTTCAGATGCCTTAACATATCATGTTACAGAACATATGAAAGGTTTTCTTTTTTTTTCCTTCCAAGTTTGGAAGCAAAACTAGATTGTTCAACCATGATAGTCTAAATATGATTGATAAGTCTTAAAATGATTTTTTTTTGGTCTCACAAATGAACACCTAAGAGATATTTACCCATAGATCTTGGTCTCATTTATACAATATATTTACATGTTTCTCTGCAGTCCTGGGTATCACAAAGCAGACGGTATTAATAAAACAACAAAAAAGCAAAGTGAAATATTCAATTCTAAACCAAGCATTAGCAGTTAATGAGCCTAATGTTAATTTGGTAGAAGCCACTGCAACACTGCAATTAAATTCACATTGCTGACTGTACTGTATATTTTCTCCACGTACCAGGAAAGAATAATTCCACTGATATTATATAAAATATAAAAATCCTTTAATTTCAGATTTTCCTTCATTCAAGTGAAGATTATGAATTCACAGAAATAATGCTTTAAAAATAATCTTAAGAATTAACCCTGTTCCCCCTACACAGAGAAGTCTTGCTAATGTTTTTGGCAATGTCTTGCGTATCTTTGTGAGGTGTTCCCCCCTTTCTTTTAGATATTGGAATGTTTTGGCCACAAGGTTAAGAAAACTTCCCCATTTATCATGACCTGCCATGCACAACAGTCCCCCAGACAACGCAGCCTTCTACCACTTAACAAATTCAGCTCATCTTAGCCATGAGACTTCAAAAGAATTTAGCCACAGGCATAGATTAGCTATCATTTGTTTTGCAGCATAAATATCAATCATTCTGTAATATACTCTAGTATACTGAACATCATTTGTCTATTAGGTATAACTGATAACTGACCTTTTCAATTTGAATGATCACTAATATAATCTGGTTTGTTAATATATAATTGGAGAATTTATGTGTAATAATTTTAGTAAAAGCTTCTGTTAAAATCTTAGTTTGAACCAAATATACAAATTCT
Source organism: Spilogale gracilis (assembly GCA_004023965.1). NCBI lineage: Eukaryota > Metazoa > Chordata > Mammalia > Carnivora > Mephitidae > Spilogale > Spilogale gracilis. The sequence goes on along the minus strand of PITA01000136.1, from coordinate 158,155 downwards.
AAAAGATATTTTCAGCTAATATATAAAAACTCTCCTAATGTATCCAAACGCATCATAGTGATTTAAAGGAAACTGAAAAATCCTTCGACTTTAATAACAAATTAATGGAGAGAATGTAAATAATAAAATGTTCAAGGCAATTTTAAATTGAATGGCACATATCTGTAGATTGATCTGAAGATTCATTTACCTATGATGTAAATACTTCTAGCACTTTTATATTGACTTTTAAAAAGTATACAAAGAACTATATTTCCAAATTTTGTCAATTTTAAAGTCTTGATCTCCCATTAAAATGACAACTTTTATAAAGAGAAAAGTCCAGGGTGTTGACATCAAGTTTTTTATTTGTTAACTAAACTATATATAAGAAGAAAAAGTATATTTATAGGATGATTCATTTTAATCATATATTTTTATATTTTAGCAACATTTTTCAGCTTTAACATCTAAAGTAGTTTTATATTGAATCCATCTTGCAAACCATTATCATAAAAAGCTTATAAATCACCTTTCCTTAAGTTTTAATCCTAAAACAAAATTCCTCATTAGCAGAGTTAATAAAACACAGACTGTGACATAATTTACACACTAAAAAACACAAATTTTAAGATTGCTGTCTGAGTAGATTTTCAATCAAATTTAATTAACATTTTGAATTATTTGCAAGCTAAGAACATCTGACAAAACAGTTTCACGTAAAACATTTCACATATACAAATATTTGGTAAGAACAAATATTCCTATTAACTGTGTAAGTTCAAGTAAAAACTAATCAATTTATTATAAGACTTTCTGAAGTACAGAAGTTGATTCCTTACATCGAAGTAAGATTTATTTAGTCAGGTAATTTCACAGTTTTTTGGGCCCTAAATATTTATCTATCATAAGGAATGGAGGCCCCCCCCCCCTGCAGTCTCAAAGTAAAATGGATCCACACAGTGGTTAAATGCAAGGGTTAAAGAGTAAAGGAATTATAGATTAGGTCTATCCGTAGCGAAGGTCTCATCTAGGTAAACCTAATAAATAACTGAAATATACTTACGATTTTTTCCTCTTTGACCTCAATTAAAATGGCTTTGTGAGAGCAGGTTCTAAAGACAATTTATCCTGGTTTCCTCAATACACACTTATGAAGTCATCTGGCTTTTGTATTTCTTCAACAGCTGCATTACCTTCAAAATTGGCTTGCACCATTTCCCCAAAGCAAAATGTAAGACTGCCTCTAGACACACACAACCATCTTCCTTCTGCGGGTGACTGCGAGCTCGAAAAGTCAGATCCTACAATTTTGAAAATTCTAACAACAGTAATTTTTAAGAACTTAGAAGAAGAAGGAGAAAAATCAAAGGAGAGGTTTTTAAAACTGACTTTTCTGTTTTCCTCTTCCTCTTTCCCCTTCCTTCTTTCTCTCTCCCTCTCTCTCTCTCTTTCTCTCCCTCTTCCTCCCTCCCTCTCTCTCTCCCTCCCTCCCTCCCTCTCCCTAAGTTATAACACAAAGCATTACAGTTTATTGGTATTTGCGTCTGTTGCCATTTCTTAATTAAGTAATATTTCACAGTTTAGAAAACTTTGGTGAAAAACAAACACTCAAAAAGCAAAATAAGGTAGTACACCATCATTGTTCAATTAGACAGGATTTCAGAAAATCATAACTGCAATCAAGGAAAGGAGCAGGAAACCGGATAGTGCTGACTGATGCTCAGTGGACCCTGGAAACCAAACTGGAAAACTTATTGGCTGTGATAATTCATCCTCTCTCTCTTCAAACAGGTTCCTTAAACAATCTAAGTCTGGCAGTAAATCAGTGGTCACAGACACTTAGAATTAGAGGATATTTTCTCCTCCTGAATTGTGTTTTTCTCACAAGAATAATAAAACAACACTAAGAGAGTAAAACTTTCCTCAGTTGTCTTGAATGAAAGAAATCTTTCAGATACTGAAAATATTCAGACAATTTACATCTTAGCCCCCTGATGCAGCAAAACGGCAATTCACATTCTTTCTTCCTGAGATTCAAAGATACAAAAATATATTTAAATAATCTAACCAAAGCATATCAAAGGCTTCCACATCAAGGTTCTAAATCAAAGTACCACTCAGCTGCATAGCCAACTGAAGTTAAAACCAATTAGAAAATTCAGATTTTTAAAAGAAGTTAACTTTGATTTTACTATCAGCATTTTAGGGGGGAAAAGTCCCATAGGAATAAGGAAATATTTGTTCTTTTAAAAAAATATGAACACTTATTATTGAGATGACTACATTTGAAATCTAATAAAAATTGAAATTTAGCACAAAATTTCAAAATCAGAAGTATCCAAAAAAGAAAGTCTTTCATTTAAATAGATGGCATTAAGTTTTTTTTAATCCTACAGCAATCCTACAACTATCAGAGAAAACTCCTTGAAGTCAACTATTAATATTTTCTAATGAAATGTAATCTACTTATTATCAATTATTATTTCACCTGCATTTCTCCTAGCATTAACATAATGTTATTACATTTTATGAAGGAAAAAAAATGCATTTAAAATTTCAGCACAGGCAGACTGGAGATTTTCTCTATACCGACCCACTTGCTCAATTTTACGTCTGTATTTCTTCTACTATCCTTAAGCTAAAATTGAGAAAAATCCAAACATTATTTTAATTAACATTTTTCTCTGAGAAAAAAAACTGCCTACTGCCTATATTTAAACGTATGACTTACCACACCATATAACAGTCATTATAATGTCTCAATCAAAAGCTAAATACAACTTACCTCATTTAAAGTCCCAAAACCTGAAACTAAATCCAGTTTTACTTGGAAGTAAGTTGTGTGTGTGTGTGTGTGTGTGTGTGTGTGTGTGTGTGTGTGTGTGTGAAGTTCAACAGCCAATAAATTCCACTCTCCAGGATGAGTAGAATGAAACTGGTTCGAGGATTATACAATACTCTGAAAGGTTTATAGTCTCTAACCAACATCCAGGTAGCCTTAAAAACACCTTGCTCTGGCATGAACCTTCTGGCTGCAAAAGCACTGTAGTTATTTAGGTGAACTAGAAGGACACCTGGAGAGTAAACACTATGGCTCCAGCCAATGGCTTTCCCCCGTCCTTCTGTTTATAGTAAGATGACTTGCCATCAGAGGTCAGCCCCATCAATAGCACCTGTCTTTCAGTGGGCATACAGGAAACACATTGTCTTTACCTTAACTTCCAGGCTTTAACCTGCTGTCCTTACAACCCACTGGTGTAGTTACTCAGAGAGTTAAATCCCTGTATTAAATTTTCTAAAATCAAATGTTACTTTAATTTTTTTTAAAGCAAACATTTCTGTAGAAGAAATACCTCTTGACAAGTTAAAGGTTAGTACTCATTTAAATAAGGATTACAGGAGAATTTTACTCAATGTCCCAGCCAGCATTTTGGTTTTTGTTCCTTTCAGGGTTTTTATTTATTTTTTTGGTGGAGGAAGAAGTCCTGTAAAATTTTACTTTCATTATTACATTTCTCCATTAAGTGTAACATTTCCTTCTTCCCCAGAGCACACACACATGTATGCTGACAAAGTGGGAAGCTAATAACAGGCATTTTTATTTAATTCATTTTTTGTGTATTTTTATTTGAGGTAGAGGAAGGGATTATCACAATTATAAATATTTGCACAGAGGTCATCATTTTATGTAAAATGTTTTCTAAAACAAAGCATTTTGTTTACCAAGTGAGGGGGAAAAAAGTATGTTAAGTTCTAACAAAATGAAAACAAGAGCTAAATTCAAGAGAGAAGGATAATGCAAGTTAAGTCCCTCTGGCACCGATGTTTCCCTCCTTTCTAATTAATAAAAAAGGAACTGTTTTATTTAGAGAAATAACATGAAACTTTTCATTCTTTCACCCTTTAAAAACGTGCCTCTCAGATCACCAAAAACGAAGCTCATTTGCTAAGTCACTTCTACAATATTTCAATTTAGCCTTTACAGGCATTATGGGAATTACTGCCTCTAATTTAGTCTACATAATTCTGGGATGAGTTCTTCTGCTTTTCTTGATCTTTATACAGTGTGGCTCTAAATAGCACAGTGAGGCAAAGCTTTCGAAATGAACAAGACTGAAAGCCAAAGGGTAAAGTGCTCTATGAGAGTCATTTGTGGCCCCTGAACTGAGTGAAAAGCCCCAGGTCTGGTCGGCACTCCAGAAAGTCTGGTGCCCTCAGGAACTGAGGACTGCTCTGTCTTCCCGCAGTGCTGGCTGCTGGCGGCTGGGAAACAGGGTAAGTGCAAATAATCTAAATGCACCTGCAGCCCCGGTTCAGATCAGGTCTCGCTGCCGCTGCAATACTTTTGACACAGAGTTGCCTGGATCTCGCCAAGTTAATAAAATGTGCTGATCAATTATTTTGACATTGTCATTGTCATTCTGGACAATCCAGTGCTTTGTTGCTAGCATGGCTGGATCACTAAAAGTGTGTCAGCTGTGCAGCCAAGGCTTAGGCAGTTAGAGCTTCGTGGGGACTGTGGTAAACATTAGAATTTTAAATTTCAACAGAATATGCTTCCGAAAGGGATTACTTTATACAGGGAGTGGAAGTCATTCAGTATTTTCTAAATGCTGAAGAGCTCAAGAAACATTCATTGAAGCAAAATGTATGACTGTTCCTGTCCCACTAGATTCCACATGAACTGTACTATAACCCCGAGAAGGACAAAATAAGTTCTTCATGAATTAAAGAAGGCTGGCTAGATGGTAATCTTCCCCAGTCTGGGCATGGGGGGCCGTGAGGAAGAGGGTCAGTGAGCAATGTGGGATGGAAACTTTATAAATAAGGGAACTGTGAACATGAAAACAAAAACGTCATTTGTAGTTACAACTCTTTAAGAGTACAAATAACTACAATCTTTCTGATGAAAAATATAATCCTTATTGCAGCTTACATTAGGTCATCAAAGTGTTCCTAGAATCATAAAAGTAATTGATGTACCATTACTTTACATTGTTTAAACCAAGGCGGAAAATTATATTATTGAATTTTTAAAAAGACTTTATTTATTTATTTGACAGAGAGAGAGATCACAAGTAGGCAGAGGCAGGTAGAGAGAGAGGAGGAAGCAGGCTCCCTGCTGAGCAGAGAGCCTGATGCCAGGCTTGATCCCAGGACCCTGAGATCAGGACCTGAGCCAGAGGCAGAGGCTTTAACCCGCTGAGCCACCCAGGCGCTCACATTATTGATTTTTTAACAACGTTTATGAACAAATTGTTGAGATGCTCTTGCAGCCCCAGTGTACTGCTACCAACTAATTACATGAACTGGAAAAAATAGATGATACGCTGTTCTTTTGTTGTTGTTTTAAGATTCATTCATTTGAGAGAGAGAGAGCATGCACACAGACAGGGGGTAGGGAGAAGCAGAAGGAAAGGATGAGAATTTCAAGCCCTATATAGGGCTCAACACAAGGACCCCAAGATCAAGACCTGAGCCAAAATCAATAGTCACATGCTCCATGGACTTAGCCCCCTCCCCAGGAGCCCCAATTAACTTCTTTCTGAGCATCACTTTCTCCTCCTATCAAAGGTTTCCATCTCAATATGTCAATAGTATAGTATTTATTTTTTCAATGCAAACCACATATTTTTGAGACTTTATGTATCAAATACACTTAATTTAACAATAATTGTTTCCATTACCCACACTTAAAATCAAGCAGATAGCTATCAATCAATGCTAATTATCATGAGATAGCCTGTAGGTATAACTGAGTTAATAAAAGAGCCAAAATCAAAGGAACTAGATATTTTTAAAAGCCAGTAGAGCTATATTATGAGGAGAGGCTTGGTTCCCCCCCCCCTTTTTTAATATTGAAACTAGCACTTTGACTTCCAAAAACTACCTTTCAGTGACTGCAGTGCTGTCAGTGAGGACCTGCCCCACATGCTGACGGGAGTGAAACTATTATGAACTGCTGACAGCCCATGTGTTCCAGCAGTGACTTGCACAGTTCCGCTGCTGTACTCGTTAAATGAGTGAATATCCTTCAAAGCAGTATGTGAAATGAGATGAAGTTCAGTCAATCATAACAACTCTAAGGTTTAGTAGAAATTACATAATTTTTTTAAAGATTTATTTATTTGGGGCGCTTGGGTGGCTCAGTCACTAAGCGTCTGCCTTCAGCTTGGGTCATGATCCTGGAGTCCTGGGACCGAGCCCCGCATCCAGCTCTCAGCTCGGTGGGAAGCCTGCTTCTCCCTCTCTCACTCCTCCTGCTTGTGTTCCCTCTCTAGTGTGTTCCTCTCTGTCAAATTAATAAATAAAAAAATCTTTTAAAAACTTAAAAAAAAAAGATTTATTTATTGAGGTGGGCAGGGGGAGGGAAGGGGGAGAGAGACAATTTCCAGCAGACTCCCCGCTCAGTGTTAGAGGACACAGGGCTCGATGCCATGACCCTGAGACCATGATCTGAGCTGAAATCAAGGGCTCTCAGGTGGTGACAGAGCCACCCAGGTGCCTCTCACATAATTTTTTAAAATCAAGAAAATATATCAGGTACTGCAGTTTTATAAGTGCATCTTTCACATTTACCCTAAATACTCACTCTCCATAAAGTCTTAGTACAAGTTGGTGCTTTGGGCTCCGTGTTCTTCCTTTCTTCCCCACCCCACTCTATTTTTTTGTACATTGTCTAGTAATCTATCAAGCACCCACCCTCTCTAAAGTTATAAAATAACTACAGTTCTTTTATAGCATTGCTCGCCACTTTTCACCAATGTCTGATTCAATATTGTAAGAAGAACCAAGGAAAGATATTAAAAATCAAGAGATAAAAAGGAGCCAACATGGGAGACCAAAAGAACACCAAAAATACGATCACATAATTCTAACAACAACTGAAAAATTATAGAGAAGGGAGAGAAAAACAATTTAAAATGTAGGTAGGTATAATAAATCCCCGAACTGTTGGTTTGGAAAAGCCCATATGGAATCAAAACTAAACAGGTACCATAAACTATGATGACTTCCTTAGCTAGGTTACTGTTGTGGTACCTATATTAGAATACAAAATCCAATACCTAAGTGCCCATTTTAAAAGAAACATTTAGCAAATTATGCCCATGCCATTGTAGAATACCATATAGTAATCAATGCAGTAATTATATTTGCCATTTGATTAATCTCCCTTCTTTTTCTTGTGAGGCTGTCAGATACAAGTATATTCAGGAGCCAAGTGGGTAATTTGAAAGAGTGAAGCTGGTCAAGTGGAGGGGGAGCTATTGGTAAAATGCATGATTTTCCTTGAACTACTCAAATTCCTTACGTCCTCCCTAGAAAATTCATGTATTTTCAAGTCTTAAATGCCATCTATATGCTGTAGATTCCCAAATTTTCATCACCTCCTGAGACCTATCATATGGGTTCCAAACTCTCACATTCTCCTAATTTATATCTCTATATAAATATCTCACCGCCACATCAAACTTTAATATGCCCAATGCTAAGCTCTTTACTACTCCACCAATCCTATCTTTACTGTCCAATATTTTCCAAATAAAAAAAGCCAGAAACTAGAGTCACTGGGTCTTCCTTTTCCTCACATTCTGTATCTAAATTCATCTATGCAGCAGAATTAGACCAACCTGAAGAATTAACTTCAACCTTGGCCCCCAAATCAGCTGAACAAATCTCATAAACCATTAAAGTCAGCCTTTAGAAAGCCAACTGGCTTTATCCTTAAATTTCTGCATTGACCTTTCCACTAGTCATCAGGTATCAATGAGTCCCACAAGAGGAACTTTAGGGCACTTCTTAACATCCTTAACAATCTTTGTCCGTGATTTGAGCCTGGGCTGAATACCACCAGGATTGAGGTGGTCTTACTGATCACTTCAGCTAAAATCAGGAACCAATTTCATACCACCTTTTCTAATTGGAGACAGAGATAATGGTCCACAGGGTACCCATAAATAATGAGTCAGTTACTCCTCCATAAAACTTCCCTGAGTAACCAAGGGTAGCTTCATTTTGGAAGGAGCTGCACATTTGGCAAGTGTATGTGATCTACAGTCCTTAAATACTTGAAGGTCTCTTATGACTCCCTAACACAAAAGTGTTCTAAACAAGTACAGTTCTAAGATACACATAGAGCCCCCAGAAAGAAAGAGATTTTTGCAGCATTTAGGGCCCCAAGAGTAGGATCACTATCAGTTGGGGAGATACATGAGGATGGTGCCTCAAATGTGGCTTCTAGGTCAGTTAGTAGGTCTTAAGATTCCCAGTTCAGCTTCAATAACCGAGTCCAGTTTTGGGGACCAGTCAGTTGAATCTCTGTGTGTCCACACCACTAACTAGTGGCATTTATTTGTCATGTGGAATGACTAATAGCCAAGGAAATGACAGGGAAGACATCTAAATGGGTTCATACGCTTTTGGCATGACAGGTGGAGGAGCTGGGCCAACTTCTGCTGTTTTTGATAGACTCCTTTGTCAAGTAAGGGGAAATGGTGCTCAAATCATGGCACAGCCACCTAGCAGGCGGTAGCAGAGCCAAAAGTCACTTAAATTTAAGGTGCTTCTAACAGTATGGGAGATCCACACTAGGGCACTTTTCTTCAAGAGAAAGGTTCCAAGAATGGCTATGAAAGACCAAAAACATCATGAATGTTTACTGGATCACTGCACCTCCCAGGTCTAAAGTTTTCTATCCTCAGATTCAGTCACTGCCTTTCTCCCATCACTACAAAATTGTGTCATATTCTATTATCTACTACTTCATCTTTTTCTAATCATTCCCTAATTACACAGATCTTTCATCCAGAAAGGTCAAAAGCAAAAGGGCCAAGGCTATTTTTATAAAACTTACATAGGACATCAAGGGAGATATCACTATCTAGGAAGAATCAGCAAGCAGATTATTCAATCAAATGATCAATATTATTATAATCTAGGATAATTCAATCTAATAAGAAACTTTAAGTGGCTGAACCAATATAAGTGTGAATCCTCTCTTCCCTCTTTTGACCAAGCCACCAGCCAGAGGGTATACCAAATAGGATAATGAGGGGAAAGAAAAACTCATCACATCTAGGAATGGTGAGGATGATATCTCAAATCTTCAAAATACAAAATATGGCATAACCTTTAACCCCATCATTATCATAACTGAGGAAGTGGTCAAGAGATGATTCAAAACTGGGCCAGCTAGATTCAGTAACCAAAGTGTCTTACTAATGTATGTGGACCAGAGGAGGTCAGAGAGACAGACTTATAAATCTTTTGAGTTGATTTTAAGGAGGATGTTTCAATGTTCAACCATATAAAATGCTTGTGGATGGCAGGGAGCACAGAAGGACCACTGAATAACTTGCCTATCTGCCCTGGCGTCTGTAAGGGAAGGTGCACCACAGTCAGACTTATCTAGATTAATTTCATGGACCACGATGATGTGGCTGACATTGGCTAATTGGAACAGACCAGCAAAACCATAACCTGGCAAACTATCAACAGCAGTGAGGTCCCATCGATGTCTCATCGGAATGGCAGGAATAAACCACTGGAAGATATGCCCCCTCTCACTGAGACAAATAGGTCAACTGTTAGGATGAGTCATCAGGTTTCCATGCCAGTCACTTCACATGGAAACAGAGTGCCTTGCCGCCTGCTACTCAGTCTTTGACTATGGGTCTCCAGCATGTCCATTCCAATAATGAATCCAGGTAGCAATGGCAGAAGTCTGGGTGCAAACTGAACCAACAGCTTAATTCCAATTGGTTATCAGACAACAAGCCCTTACCATAAAAGTCTTCATGAATGACCCTGACAACTTAACCATTTCCATAGATTGTGGTCCCCCAGAGGGACGTTTTTAATCTGCCAGTTGGTAGTTTTTCAAGCGGCAAACCAAATAAATACATCACTGTAGACAGTAAATATGTAACAAGACTCGTCAGAGGGAGTACTGATCAGCCTTATAAGGACTGCGTTGAATTCTGCACACTGAGCAGAGAAAATATCCATTTTCTGCACAGCTAATGCTGAGCCTGAAAAGTCACAACAGCCCGCATGTAACTGAATTACGTTTCAATTTAGCCAAGCCATCAATGAACAGGGCCCAGGCATTTAAATGAACCTCATGTGACGTTGAGATGCTCTGGTGTCAGGCTGCTTGCATTCCTAACCATTTCATTTCCATTTGACAACTGAGGCTTGTTGAACCTTTCCTACACCATTACTCTCTGCATATGAACTGAAAAACTCCAAAGTATGAATATCAGACTGAAGAGTCCCAAGGCCTCCATGGGTCAAGCATTCAGTTTGACTCAAAAGAAAGATACTTGGCATCCATATCATGGTTGTAGTGAGACCAGAAGTGGTACCACTCCATGAAGATTGCATCCTTTTGCCAGATGCTCCAAAGAGCAAAATCATAGAGACCTGAAGCTCAACAGAGGTCATTAGGGTTGTGAGGCCTCAAAAGTCCTAGCACCTCTGTACATGCAGGTCTTTAAGATCAGAAGAATTCCCCTGGATTTTGTAAGCATTCAAAGTATAATCATGCAGTATTCAGTAATGGAAACCACAACTAGAAGACACTGAGTTGGCCAGTGGGACCCACCAACAAAGTCTATTAGTTTCCTTCCTCTATTGCAAACCCTGCTCAAGCAACATTAGCTGAATTCAGGTATCGTTTTATCCACAAATGGGTAGGCTGGTAAATGGGGCACTTGTATCTAACATGCCCATTAAAGTTTATGTTCCATCCCTCCCTGTCATTTCCCAGCATGTTACATATTTTTTACTCACATTTATATGGGTAACAATAGGATCCTCCAGGATAGAGAACTCAGCCTCATTGTTGTCTTTTTAATTAAAGAAGCTAAAGTTGAGGTAGAGGAATAAGGAAAGATGGAGGATCATGGAGAAGAATAGCTCCATGTTAGTAAATAGGTGCATTTAATTTCAGTTTTGATTGGAGGCAAGCTCAGGACTCAATCAAATGAACATTTAATGTGTTCAGTTCATGCACTGCTCTGTATTGAGCAGCAAGATCACCATTGCTGACATCATCTATTTCAGTTTGGGGAATCTCTAGACTTAGTAGCCTTAACTTGTGGCTCTGGCATTTGCTCCCTTTGGTGGACTCAGACTTGATTTGCATAGGAGAGATTGTTTTAGAGTCCCTTTTAACTGACGGCATTTACTGCCCTATAATAACATCTCTGAAGTGCTATCCCTGTTGTGACATAAGAATTATGAGACTTTTCCAGGGCAAAGGGGATTGACTGCAAGAATGTGTCTAGACTGTTTTGGGTAGTATATTTTCCAATAGATCCTCTTCACCAGCACTCCAGGATGGCAAGGGCCCCAGTACTAGTCAATACCACATCCATGGTTCTCCACAGGAGCTTTCTATTTCTAGGAAATCTCCCCAAAGGGGATTAACTCCCTTATAGCAGCTCAGACCCACTGCAAGAACTTTAAGACCTTCCTCTGTTTCCTGATGTATCTAAGATTGGTAGGACAGCCTGCAGGAGGTATAAGCCATACTGTGTCCCAGGTTTTGCCATGTTACACAAGAATTATACATCCCACACCTTCGTCTTTCAAGTGAACCACCAGAGTTCTGGTCATTTGCTTGGCTCTTACCCATATTGGTTTCAAATTTCCCTCATTTTATGTTAAGCCCATGAAATTATAAATGTTGTCTGGAGAGGGTCAGAAGCCTCCTCCAGACCAGGATCAGTCATTATACTACTTGTGACAATGCGGTGGATCTTAAGTGACCCTGAGATTGATGAGGAAGTCCCCATGCCTAAAATAGGGTTAGGTACAAACAGGGTACCTTTCATCCTCATTAACTGCTAATAAAATTGAGGATTATTTTTCCCCAGTTGACTAAACAAGTTGGTCAATATTTTCATTAATAATGTCCATGGATTTCCCTCAAATCCCTTTGATTCCATGAAGTCCTTAACTTTTCCCTTTCATAAAGCCATGTCTCTATCAGGATCCCCACCTTATCACTAAAGCTTCCAAAATTTATGAAGGGTCTTGGGTTTTACTCTATTTACAAGCTAACAAGTTAACCTGTCACAATTTCACAGATGCTGACAGAATATGTAAGACTTCTGGGTCCAATTCTAAAGACTCTATACTCATACAGCAATAGCAGAAGCCAAAATATCACTATTTTCTTACAACAGTTTCTGAGTTCTGATATCTACAGGATGACATGATATCAGGACATGCAAAGGGTTGCATTATAGCAAAACAACCCTGCACTTAGGGAGCCCAAGTCTTTTATAATGGGCAGTAAACATGTTGCCCTTTGCTACAGAAGAATGGGTTTTATTTTATAGGCAAATGTTTCCAAGGTAAAATCAACTCAGCAATTAAGAATAATTATACATCACTGCCTGGTATATTGAAGCAACCAAATTTCAGGAGATATACAGTTTCCCTCACAAACATCTGCCTCAACCATCTAATATTCAAACCTCACAACTTCTTCTATCAGGAAAAGACCTAAACAAGAGCCAAAAAAAAGTCAGACTTTGCTTCTAATGGTAGAAAAAATATCAAACTCTATACACCTACATTCAAGGATTATATTAATAGGACAGTCCAATGGACTCTTACTCAGAGGCTATTAAATATTACTTTACATATGCCTAAGAAACTAAATATGCTAATTTCTGTATTACAGCTCCTAAAAAAAAAAAAAAAAAAAAAGAGGAAACGAAGGAAAAAGAACAGCTGGTATTAAATGAGAGAGTAACCCAACAGTAGACAAAAACAGAAGACTCTGATTCCAATATAAGAATCCAAAAGACATTTATGTAAGAACAACTGTCCTTCCACACTCCAACTGCCTCTTAGGGTTTCAGTTCATTAACTGATTGCACAATGATGACCGTGGGCATCAGGAAAATATGAAAATGTTCAGCCAGGGGATTTTCATAGCAGAAAGAGCCCAGGACTAGGTGTCAGAGGCTAGAGCTCTCATCTAACCTACTGGCAAGGTAACCTTGGGCAAATAGTCCTCCTTAACCCACAGTGTCTATATTTGTCAAACAAAAAAAACCAAAGTCCTATGTATCTCAGCTGGTTGCCTTAAGCCACTTTCTATAATGTGCTTTGTAAACTATACAATTCTCTAACTCTTAGGTCAGACAATTCTTCTCCATGACACTATATTCCAGTCACCATGGATTTTTATCAGTTTCTCGAAAACAGAAAAGATCCTTTCTCCTACCAAGGCATCTCATTCACAGTGCCTAGAGTGCTCTCCCCCCATTCTCTTAAGACTAGCTGCCTCTGACCCTTCAGATCTCAGTTTAAATTTTACTGTCTCAGAGAGACTTTCCTTGATCACTCAATCTAAAGCAGTTTTGCTCTGTCCTTTCTTTTAGTGTTCTCTCATTTTCCTTCTTAGTGCTAATCACAACTGGCACTTTAAATGGGTAAAAACTAAGATGTTTGGAAAAAAAAAAAACATGAAAATGGATGAGTCCTTTCTGTTCTTTCATTTAAAAGTATGACTCTACAGATGCATTTTCCAGTCCAAAAAAAAATTGGGAGCTGGTTTCAGCGTTACCTACACATATTCCTTTGATCCTGTGAGATAGTTATTATTGCAATTGTGCAGAAAAAAATAATTGAAAATTCAGATATTTAACAACCTACTGATGGCCACAATAATAATACTCAAATTCAAATTCAGGTCCTTTGATACAAGTCCAGTACCCTCCAGTGTGCTACGCTACTTTTGCTTTCAAGAGAAGGCTCTGATCAAAGGATGTAGTACAAACATTTTGGTTTCTTACTATCAAATTAGTTTCAGCCCAGTGACTTTTGCTGTGTTGAAGCAAGAACTTCAATAAAATTACCAGTAAATCAACAGAAGCTATGAAGTTATCAGTGGGGTTCACCTCAGGGTTTGTTTTACCTTTAACATTTCTTTAATTCAAACCATATTGAGAGGAGAATATTATGTAGTAGCAAGATTCAGTAATACTTCTGGCAAACTGGGCTTAATATATGTCTGTAAAATATACATAATTATGTCTCTATATACACACACATACATGTAATTATTGGTCCTAAATATAATATATAAAAACATGAGAAATATAAATTATATAAATATCACACACTCATTATTTTGCCCCAAATAACAATAAGCCATGCGATAGTATGAAATTTGTGGTCCAGGCAAAATTATCAGAAAGACCCCTTTACTCTTGCCTTCATTATAAAACAAACAACCCCAGTGAGAAAGAGCCTCATTCTGAGTGAATGTGTCCTTAAGAGAAATAAGTGTTAATGAGAAAATGGCTGCTTCTCCATAACAGGGTTCACATCTTTAAAAACTACTCAAAACAGTTTAAATTTTTTGGTATGACATGGACAGGGGGGTGTCTGGATTTATGTCAACTTCTGAAATGTATGGGCTAAGACAGGGTGAGAGACATTTTAAAAAGTTTTCTGAATTATTTTTTCAGTTCAAATATTATCTTATAGTTAGATCTGGTACTGTCATTTAATTAAGATGGAAAGACGTTACTTCTATAAAATTCATTTTCTTACTTTAACATTCAGATATTTCTGCAAAATAAGTTGTTTGAGAATACTAAATTCCTCCCTTTTTTTTCGCTAGGAAATGAAAATGGTAGAGTATATACATATATAGAAGACTAGTTAATTTTTTCTGTTATTCCATAATAGAAAATAAGTTCTTTTTTAAAATTTTAATAATTTTTGAAAATATTTTATTTATTTATTTGACAGAGAGAAACACACACAGAGAGAGAGAACACAAGCAGGAGGAGTGAGAGGTCCCACCCCACTGAGCAGGGACCCCAATGTGGGGCTTAATCCCAGGTCTCCGGGATCATGATCTGAGCCAAAGGCAGTTGCTTAACCAACTGAGCCACTCAGGCACTCCAGGAAATAAGCTCTTAAAGTAGAATTACCTCCACTCAGAAAGGCTCAGTGTAGCCAAAAGAGGAAAATTGAGAAATAAGACTACTTAAAAGCTACTAAACAGTAGTTTAAGGGGCACCAGAGTGGCTCAGTCAGTTAAGCATCTGCCTTTGGCTCAGGTCATGATCCTAGGGTTCTAGGATTGAGCACCTGCCCTCTGCGTCAGGCTCCCTGCTCTTCTCCCTCCTCTGCTTCCCCTGCCTTGTGTACACTCTCTCTAACAAATAAATAAAATGTTTAAAAGAAAAAAACAAAGGGGAGGGCATTACATGTAATTATAAGTATACAGAAAAAATTAACTTTTTTAAAAAATTAAGCTTTCAAGATACATAATTATTCTTAACCAAGTTTATCATGAATTATGAGTGAGAATAACAATTTCATCTTAATTCATGGTTTAAAAAAATAACTGAATTTGACAGAAAAATTGCCTGAGTCTAACTGAATGTTTGGAATTAATTTCTCCTAAACTATTCTACTACATGTTAGTTTTAAGAAATAGATATTTAAGGTGGTTACTATGTAGGTATTTACTACATTCTCATACAATTTCCTATTAGTTACTATGATGCTATACTACGATAGAAACTCTTATATTTAAAAAAAAAACTCACTAAATTATCTGATGTTCATCACTCTCTCTTTTTTTAAACTTTTTAAACTTTTTATTTAAATCCTAATTAACATACAATGTAATACTGGTTTCAGGAGTAGAATTCAGTGATTTATCACTTACCTAGGACACTTAGTGCTCATCACAAGCACCCTCTTTAATCCCCATCATCCATTATCCCATCCCCTCAAGCAATTATCACACTCTTTCCCTCTTTAGAAACATTCTGAATATTGCTCTGACACTTCGAATGCTAAAGGATAGCAGTCTAGTCTTCAGGAAGCTTATTCTCAAAACTCTTTCACATTCATTGCACCATTTGGTCTTCATAATATCAAAATAGCTGACTTTGTAACAATAGCCACCACTTCTGAATCTGAAACTGAGCAGCTATCTCTATGACTTCAGCTGCAGTCAACTCCCACTATCTTCTGTACACCTTGCATGGCAACAGCCATGAACAGTAAATAATAAACCCAGAAATAAAAACATTTTAGGAAAACTTCTATAGAGAGTTCTGGTCAAGCACCAATAACCCTAACATCATCATCACCACCATCAAAATATGTATCAACACAACTTAGGTCCAACACTTTTGATAATACACATGCATTATTCCATTTGAGTAAAAAAGTGCAAATAGGTGGTATTATTCTGGACTGTAAGGTTGGCAATATGTGTTATCAGCTTAATGTTTGCAAATTCACATGCTGAAGCCCTAATCTCCAATGTGATTATATCTGCAGATGGGTTCTCTTGGAGGTAAGGTTAAATGAAATCATGAGGGGAGAATTAATGCCCTTACAAAAAGGGAAACCAGCAAGTTTGCAGTCTATTTCTCCACCAGGGGAGGACACAGGGAGAAAGGAGCTCGAACTGGCACCCAACCTTGCAGACACCTTGATCCTGGACTTCCCAGCCTATAGAACTATGAGATATAAATTATTGTTGTTTAAGCCACCTGATCTATAATATTTTGTTATGACAACTCCAGCTAAGACAATATAAAACAAGATAGTGTAATCATGCTGATAACTATTTTTTTAAGATTTTATTTATTTATTTGACAGAGAGAAACACAGCCAGAGAGGGAACACAAACAGGGGGAGTGAGAGAGGGAGAAGCAGGCTTCCCGCCAAGCAGGGAACCCAATGCAGAGCCTAAGGCAGACACCTAACAACTGAGCCACCCAGTTGCCCCTGATAATTATTTTTCTAATAAAGGCATGCTCTTTGTTTGTTTGTGTGTTTGTTTGTTTATTTATTTATTTATTTATTTTGGTTTTTACATTCAACAACCTGGATTCTTATAGTACATAATATATAAAATTCAATATCAGAAGCTTAATCTTTGAACTTACATAATGACACAAAGCTATTTAGAGACCCTACCAAATTACTTCTACAGTAATCACTGAGGAAAAGTCCTCACAGGTAAGTTTAAGATTGAGTTCATCACCAGGAAACAGTAATCATTTTCTTTTTTCAGAATGATCGGTCTGAACCTCTATTAAGATGCCCGTGGATCCAAAGGGTAGATTTAGTATTCCACTCTCCAAAAGCTCCAGACATAGTCTTAATGAAAAAATGACCATATGCTGGGGAAAATCTAGGTTCTACAGACAGGCCCTGTTTCTGTGATTTCCCACAAGCCTCATGTGAAAAACAAAACAAAACAAAACAACTACATCTTAACCTATTTTTTTTTTTTACATCTTATCCTAATTTCAATGAATCTGGGTCATATCTTCATACAGAAGCTGAATGCCCTTATGAACAAAAATTTTTTTCTCACATTTATTTTCTCTTGGTAAAACTTTTAATAAATTGAAGGACTCTAGGTCCTTTCTTTTGTGGAAACTACTCTTTCACTATCAAGTATTCCTGTTGCAGAAGTCCTACCAGAAATGAGTCTAAAATTTTTGCAGGAATCCTTATAAAAGATTCGACAGAAAAAGAAGCTGTATAAGGTGGTGAGAATGAATACATCCTTTGGAATCAGGAAGTAAGAGACTCTGTTCCATCTCAGCTGCTTCCCAATCCTGTGAGATTCTTCATTAGAAAAACTGAAATAAAATAACAGTAACTGAGTCATTCTGCTGAATAAATACAGAGATGAACCTGAAGCGTAGAGCACAGAATAAACACTCAGGAAACATTAGCTCTTCTTTATCTTCTTCCTCTATTACGACTATTATTAATGCAATGACTTTTTAATGGACCACCAACACTACTAACTATAACAGTAACAGTAATTGTTGCTATTACTGGTGTTAGGTTCAGTCCTGTAGTTAAAGATTACAACTTTGCCTCTCTGGAATTTATAAAAGTTCATTCAAAGATTCAGATGACATTTTATTACCGAAGCAGTAATCAAGGATTTATAAAGCATATGTAACTGTGCCTTTAATATTGTCAACATTATAAGGTTATGATGGCTACAATTTTCCTTAAAATACTGTAGCATATAGAAAATAGTATTGTGTGTGGATTACTTAGATTAAGCTATGATTTAAGTGCTGTAAGCATTCCATGAAAAAAATGCAATAGAGGGATGACTTTCTCATCAGGAAACCCACATTCAGAAGCTACTAAGTCTCCTGGTATCTGTATATTCATCAACAGCTAACATTCTGAAAATGAGAATATTTAATGTCAGAAGTGAATTTTCACTGATGAAAACAGTAACCTCTTGACTAGAACTGGGAATGTGAGCAATGAGCTCCCACAGATGAAAGTAAAACTATTCAAGGTAAGTGTCCACTTAAATATTTTAGTAACACTTCCCCTCTCTTGCATAAATTGAGTGTAAGAATCAGAGACATCCACAACTCTCACTTTTAAGATGTCTTTGGCTAACTCTTTGAGCAGTCATGAACTGCAGAAGGTTCTGATTGCCTGATACTGACCACTAAGGTGAGAGAATCCTGATTTGGGAATTTTGACATTTGTATCAACTGAACCTTCCAGGCAAGGTGGTCGTTACAACACCTAAAAAGACAGAGAGCCAGAACTTCTCTGAACCCTCAGAACAAGTTATAGAAGATTGTGTGTGTGTGCGTGTGTGTGTGTGTGTGTGTGTGTGTGTTTGCTTGCTAAGAAACGTTCAATACATTTTTATATAGAAGAAAGAAACTGGCTGAGACCTCATTCATTTTTTTACCCAGGAGCAAGGTTTGGAAGGAAGGGTAGATCAGCTTCACTCATCTCAACATTAACTCCCTAACCGAAGTAAACAATTAAAATTTCATAATACACCCCACATGGAAGGGCAGGCACACTCACACTTCAGTGTTCTTCCCTGGCAAGATGTTAGAAGTTGCATACTGATTAACAGATTTTTGAGAAATTTTGCATAAACTTGAAATAGAGGAATACTTCAATAATAATAACAACATTATTCAGGAACATCCTCTCCATTGTTACAGAAATAAACATTCTCAGCATAATGTATGGCCATGATTTTTTTTAATCCATGTGAAATTTATTCAAAGTAGAGAAAATACTACCCACATTGAGATTTTTATTATAATACATGGTTGCTTCCATTGGTTATAAACTATGAACTTATCATTCGAACATGTACACACATGTTTAAAATATCTGTGTTGGGACAGCAAGATTATCAACTTTTCACAATTACCAACCATGATATTTTATGCTAAGACACGAGGAGCTTTGTTAGCAGTATTAAATTTGTTAGTTTAGCTATGGGTGACCGATTTCCCAACTTTCATTCTGTCTTATAAGACACTTCCTTTTATTAAACGTGGCTTCAGCTTTTTCTGTCTTTCTCTTTTCAGAGCAGCTGCAAGCTGGCCCCATGATCATCATGGTTTGTAAATTAAGTCAACTGGTTATGTTCATTAATTACAGGTCTCCAAATGTTTTAGTTTCCATTTATTTTCATTTCTGTTTATTGATGAAACAGTATTAAGGAAATCTTAAAAGAAAAAATATTTCCACTATTCCTTCAGAATACTGAGAGAATATTGAGGGAACTCAGAATATTGAGGGAACTACTGATGTTAAACAATTTTTCTAGATTCCTTTTTAAGATATCTGCCACATCTATGTTACATTCCTTTTATATGTATATAGGATATTTTAAACCATCTATGTAAAAGATGCAAAGTAAATTCTATATTAAGTATATTATTTTAAAATATTTCCATGTTGCTTCATTCTTACCTCTTTAAGCTCCAGACTATTCATCATAATAAAAAAAAATCTCAATACAAACTTCTTTTTGAACAAGAAATGATGACTACCATTGACTTGTGCAATTATTTTTTTTTAACTTTTTTTTTTAAGATTTTTTATTTATTTGACAGAGAGAAACACAGCCAGAGAGGGAACACAAGCAGGGGGAGTGAGAGAGGGAGAAGCAGGCCTCCCACCGAGCAGGGAGCCCAATGTGGGACTTGATTCCGGGTCTCCGGGATCATGACCTGAGCCGAAGGCAGTTGCTTAACCAACTGAGCCACCCAGGCGCCCCCAGTTATTTTGTTTTAATTTTAGCCAAGTTAGAACACATTTTGTACACAAAACATATTGAAACTATAGGGCTAATTGTAATTCACTTAGCAGCAAAAATTCAGCTACAAATCAAATTTACATTTATAAAATATTTGGCTTTGGGTGAGAATGATGTATGAGTGTAGGTTTGTCACTTTTTATCAAATATGTCACTGTGATGTGGATAAAGTGGGAGGTTAGGCATGTGTGGGGATAGGAAGAATTTGAAAACTTTCTCTAAATGCCACTGTTTCACTGTGAACTTAGTCTAAAAAATAAAATAAACTACAGATACTCTAAAAAATTCAGTTTATTAATTAAAAATATTTGGCAGCCTTCAAAAAGATTAAGTGGAAGATTTTTGAGATTAAAAAAAACCAGATCTATAGTTCAAGAACAAATACTAAGTAATAAAGTAGGGATTCAATAAAGTCTTGCCATTTGCTGCTTTAAATTCTTCTTCATGATTAGTCTAAAGATGGGTGAGGGGAACTAGGGAGAAGGTACAGTCAGACAAATGTGGCATTCTCTTGTTAACTATTAAAGATGGATGATGGGTATATGAATTCATTAAGGCCCTTTCTCTATTTTTGTTTATGTTTGAATTTTCCATAAAAATATTATTTAAGAAAAATATTTCACATGGACATCCATTCCTGACCATGTTAAAGAACTTATATCAGACTTATCCCACCTCCCCAAAATAAAACTAGAAATCCAGATAAAATATATAAAACATTTACTTTTAGGTATGAGACAAAGTCAGCAGAGTAATCCATCAAAGGAGGAAAATAAAGAAAGTGAGCACTATAATGGTAACAGTTTTCTATCTGAGTCATTTTCTGGATTTTGAGCCAGACAAGGAAAACTTAGATAAGAAATCAGCTCTCAGAGTTCTGGGAGGTTAAAAAACCTGAAATTTATGGGGCAGTGTACTGGGGATAACAGAGCTACGCAGACAAGCTATGCAGCTCTAGAAATCTGCATGGGGCCCCTTTATGTAGTTGCTAAAACTAAACTGTACACTCATACAGTTGACATTTCACATGACAGGTTAAAAAAAATGATCAATGAGCTCTAGTCTTTCCAATATGCAGAGTTTACAGAGAACTAGAAGACACTTGCACTCCATCCAGCTGGTGTGGAAAGACCTCAGTGAATGTCTGGGACATTCTGATGAGACCCTAAAGTTTATATCTTAATTGTTAAGGCAAAACTCACATTAGATTAGGGCCATAGTGGACCCACCAAACAACACTTAAAAACAAGCTCTAAAATCAAGCTGACTTGGAAGTTAATTAATGGCTTTCTAAAACAGGGTTTAACACTTTTAATAGTCCATGCAAGGAAGACAATAAAATCCAGATACTCAGCAACGTAAGATTCATTATGGTCAGCATCCCACAAAATATTACCTGCCGTGCAAAAAAATATAATCAGGAGAAAAATCAGTCATTAGAAATACAGACAGAAGTACCAAAGACAATATAATTTGGAGAAACTGATATTAAGACCATTATCATAATTATGCTTGAGAGTTCAAATAAAAAATGAATGTAATAAAAAAGAATTGTGTAAAAAATAATGAAACAGAACTTCTCAAGTTAAAAACAGAATATTTAAATTTTTTTAAAGATTTTTTTTATTTATTTATTTGACAGAGAGAAACACAGCTAGAGAGGGAACACAAGCAGGGGGAGTGAGAAAGGGAGAAGCAGGCTTCCCGCCGAGCAGGGAGCCCAATGTGGGGCTAGATCCCGGGACTCCGGATCAAGACCTGAGCTGAAGGCAGATGCTCAACGACTGAGCCACCAAGGCACCCCTAAAAACAGAATATTTAAAGTGAAAATAAGATCACTAGATTAGATTAACAGAAGATTTGGCATTGAAAATAGGAAAGATTAGCAAAGTTGGGGGTGCAGTAAACTAGACACAGAAAGAAAAAGAAATATAAACAAAGAAAGAGAAGGAAGGAAAGAAGGAAGGATGGAAGGGGAAAGAAAGAAAGTGATAAAGAAACATAAAGAAGAAAGAAGAAAGAAGAAAAAGCGAAAGAAAGAGAAAAAGAAAGAAAGAAAGAAAGAAAGAAAGAAAGAAAGAAAAAAAAGGAAGAAACAAAGAAAGAAAGAAACAGACACAGGGGTTTGTGGGGCAATATTAAGCAATCAAACACATGTATAATTGAGGTGGGAGGGAAAAACATGTTTGCATGAAAATGTCAAAACTTGGGGTGCCTGGATGGCTCAGTTGGTTAAGCCTTAGGCTCAGGTGGGAAGCCAGCTTCTCCCTCTCTCACTCCCTCTACTTGTGTTCCCTCTCTAGATGTGTTTCTCTCTGTCAAATAAATAAAAATTTATAAACAAAAAAAAGTTAAAATTAAAATCTTAAAAAAAAAGTCAAAACTTTTCCAAATTTGGTGAAAATAAGATTTTAGAAGTAACTGCTTTTTAAATGACACCTTTAATTACAATCTGGGAGAAAATATTACCAATAACACATTTGATGAAAGACTTGTCTCCAGAATGTATAAAGAACTTTTACCACCCCAAATAAGAAGTCCAATAATACATGAGTAAAGGAGCAACCAGACACTTCACACACACACACACACACACACACACACACACATATAAAAGATACACAATGGTCACTGGCACATGAAATGATGTTCAACATCATTACTACCAGGGAACTGCTAATGAAAAATACAAGGAGATATCACTACACACCCACCAGGAAAGTTAAAATTCACAAGACAATATCAATGTAAGTGAGAAGGTGGGACATGTGGAACTTTCAGACATTGTTGGTAAGAATGTAAGATGATAAAACCATTTCAGAAAAATAGTCTGGCAGATTCGTGTAAGTAGACATTTACCATATGACTTAACAGTTCTACTCCTAACTATTTACCCAAGAAAAATAAAACCATAAATCCTCATGAGGACTTGTATATGAATGTTCATAGCTTATCCATAATAGCCTCCCAAACCTGCAAACAACCTAAATGTTCACCAGCTGCTGAATGGATAAACAGTGTGGTAGAACCACACAACTGGGTAATATGCCAGCCATGAAAAGAACAAATCACTGATGCCCACAAGAATTTGGTGAAGCTCCAAAGCATCATTCTAAGAGAAAGAAGTCAAACAACAAGGTCCCACATTGTCTGAATGCATTCAGATGAAATTCTGGAAAAGATAGAACTAATCTATAGTTACAAAAAGATCAATGGTTGCCTGGGCCTGGGGATGAGGATTTACTGATTGCAAAGAGGAATGAGGAACTTCTTGGCGTAAAAGAAGTGGTCCAGATCTCGATTATGGTGGCGGTTACATGGCTGTACACATTTGCTACAACATACCAAACATTATATTTAAAATGCATGCACTTTCCTGTAGGTAACTTATATCTCAATAAATCAGATTTTTAAAAAATGTCCTTCACTTTCAGTCCTTCTCCATTACACTTTTCTCCACCTGCACCAGGACAATCCTAGTCCAGGATGGTATAATTTGTCTTCCTTGCTGCTGCAGAAGCCTTCGCCACGCTCTTCCTTTTTTTGAACAGAAAACGAGACTGGCTTAAAACACTGTTCTTCAAACTGCAGGATATGACTCTTTACTGGGTCATAAAATCAAAACCAGAATTGTTTTATGCAGTGGAAGAGAAATATCAGAGTGTCCTGCACACAATAAAGTATATTTTCATAAAACTTAAAGGAGTGTGTGTGTGTGTGTATGTGCATGTGTCTGTGTGTGTTGGGTAGCTATGCAAAATATTTCTGTGATCTATATTAAAAAAAAAAGGTCTCTGCTTCAAATACAAAATAGATTATGCTTAAAACTATCCAATGCCTTCCTACTTTACTGCACTTCGCATAAAAGCCAAACTCCACACTGTGGAATGTAAGGTCACCTTTAGAATTACATTCTAACAAACATGGTCCCTGCCTACTTTCCTAACCTGGCCTTGAGAAATTTACTGGCTTGCCTCCTAAAAATATCATTAATGGATAATAAGACTCATAATTGGCAAAGTTGGTAACATATCTTTGGAAGCTCAAAGTTGAATATGCAGGTTTTGGACTTACATTTTTAATCAAAAATACTTGAGTAATGGGGTACATGCGTGGCTCAGTCAATCACCTCATCTAACTCTTGGTTTTGGCTCAAATCATGAACTCATTGTCATGGGATTGGACTGAGCCTGCATTGCACTAGGGCTCAGTGAGGAGTCTCCTTGTCCCTCTCCCTCTGCTCCTCCCCCCATTTCTTTCTCTCTGCCAAATAAATATATACAACTTAAAAAAAAAAAAACTTTAGTAGATCTTCATTTACGTGTGTGTGTCTGCAAAGATGTATCATATCTGTCATGTTTAGTATCCATATTCCTCATTAGATTGTGGGAATGTTTAGTTTGTTAAAAGAGATTGGCCAAATAATCCATGATACAAAATATAATTTTCATAAGACCCAAGTGGCAAAGTCTACTTCTCATTTTTGACACTCATTTCCATATAATAGCTGCAGTAAACGATAAGCAAACCATATGGAAAAGTCTTGCTTAATGATTTTCTTTCACAAAATAATTTTGTACATCTTTCCTTTTAAACTGTTAAACCTATTAATAATTTTAAAAAGCTAAATTAGATCATAGTTCCATATATACACAGACTTATGAAAACAGTGTGTTAAAAGCTAACAA
Organism: Spilogale gracilis; assembly: GCA_004023965.1. Taxonomy (NCBI): domain Eukaryota; kingdom Metazoa; phylum Chordata; class Mammalia; order Carnivora; family Mephitidae; genus Spilogale; species Spilogale gracilis. The sequence continues at coordinate 133,360 of PITA01000136.1, read as the reverse complement.
TCTGACCTAATTAAAGAAACTTGGGGAATAGCCAGTCTTTTTTCAGAAGTAAGACTCTTTATTTCCTAAATGGAAGCCATTTATTTCATCAGATTAAATAGAAAGGAGCAAAACCCAAGGAACTATGGGATTTTTGGACATAAGCCAATTAATTTTCTCAGTTCAGGTGATACTGACATATGGCCTAATATTACATAAATGCCTTAAAAGTTTTACATCATTCATGTGTTACATAACAAGTGAAAACACATGACTAAAGGAAGAGGAGCCACTTTAATATGATTAAAAAACATTAATCAAAATCCACAATTGGTTATTCATACTTGCACATTTATATGCAATACTGTATTGAAATATATTTCATTTATATAATTTTTTAAGTGTATAGTATATAAACATATATATGCTATTTAACCACATTTAAATACCACCTCATTTAAATACCAACTTTCTCTAAAGGCAGTTTTCTCCCTTCAATTGGTTTACTACTGGAAATTGATCAAAGTACAGATGGAATCAAATGAGACTGTAAAACTAACCCAAAACCTTGACTAATCCACTAAGACTGATACAATGTTTACACACAGTCATAAACAAAATCAAACTTCTCAAAAAACTAAAGCATAGCTTTAAATCTGTCAAACTATTTTTAAAAATCAAAAAACATCAGAAACAATTTTAAAAATAAAAAGGACGCGGACATCCCTCATCACACATACTTGAAATCACAAGGTCCTAGATCTACTCCAGGATAGACATCAAGGACCTGAGATAAGTCAGATAGGTCATACAGGCCTGGGTCTCCTGACTTTCAGTCCAATGTCTTTGGCATATAACTGTGCCTAACATTAATCAGCGGTAATGTCTTTTCCTGTAATGTTCTGCTTCACTACCTTCATCTATACCCATAACTGAATGAAGAATCTCCTGTTCCCTCTTCTCATTGCAAGAACAGCAGGTCATTTTATATCGGAATATGGCAAATACGGCTAAAGTAATGATTTCCTTAGTAGTGAATAAAACTCATTGGTCAATAAATGGCTATCAAATTGTAAGATTTGGGGAACAATATTTTTCTGATAAGAAAAAAAAAACTTTGTGAATATGAGACCATAATATTTGATTTCCTACCCTGTAATAATAAAACATTTATAAATGTGGATACTTTCTTACTATATGTAAATATGTATAAAAGTTACAGTTCTTTAAATACCACATTCTCCCTTTTTTATTTTGAAATAAGAAAATAAGAAAATAAATATATAAATACTTTGTAAATGGCAAAATGATGTGTTATTTGTTATCATTAGTCTTTGTTAAGTCTATTAAAGCAAAGGCATCAGGATACAATTAAACAATGTGTGTATGGTGGTGGGTGGGGGTGGGGTGGGGTGGGGTGGAAGGCTTAAGTGCTAGCAGTGGAGGTGGAGGGATTTTTGGGCTAGGGTAGGGATAGTTGCTAAGGAATAACACCAATACCAACCTGAGTACCTGCTGAAACTGAGTCCCATTATAGGATCAAGGTCTAGAGGAGAAACCCAAAATGGGGAAAGAGGGCTGAGCCCAAGGAGGGCAGAGTAGGGACAGAGGAAAAGAGTATACAAGTAAAGTAGGAAATGAAAACCACTAACAGATCTAAAGTAAAAGACAAGTCACAGATGCATCCCAGTAAATTCAATTCAACTGAGGAGTCAAAGGCAGGAAGGATATCTCCTAATGTGTACAGTTTTGTTCTGATGGATGTCTTCACAATTGGGCTTTTGTTGGGTTAGCCCAAGGTCAAGCTCTTCTTAAAGTGGCCCACTCCTTCATTCCCCAGAGTTTGCACAAAATCCAAAACAGTCCCTGAAGCATTTCAAAGATCAATTTACTCTCTACCTCCTGAGAAGAAACTTCGAAAACCAAAAGAATCAAATAACTCAAAACAGCCACTGATCTGTAAGCTGTCATTATTTATGGCTACTGTTCCTCCAAAACTCACAAAATAAGTGACACAAATTCATTCTAGCAAAATCATAAAGATCAATAAGCCCAAGACGATAATAGTGTTCAGAAGGATAAATTCAACATATGCCTTAAGTCAAGCTTAAAAATATATTTGAAACTATATGCATAACAGTGGGTACCTTAAAATGAACAGAAGCAATGTACTTTGTTCTCTGATAATTCTGGGTAATAAAGGACCTAAATCTAGATGCTTATGATAAAACAGTCATTACCCACCCCCTGATTTGCCTGCTGACCTCTATTTGTCTTCCTTTGCCCCTGATGGGTCCATACAATTATCTTGAATTATGGCACATTTGGTTGGACAACAAAAATGTGTCCAGGGTTCACGAAGCCTTTCTGGGGACTGGAACTGCCTATGTTCCTTACTTATCAATTGGCTAGAATTCATCCTTAGATGTTAATCAGCCCAGATCTAAAATGGTTTCATGGTACCACCCACCTGACTCTACCCACAGAGTAGACACAGAAAAAACCCACAGGTACAGGTTTCAATCTAGGCTAGTCTCAATTTCAACTCATTTGCTGAGATTTTATGATCTGGATTTGGAGCTCACAGTCTTATAGTCAGTAAATTGCCCCTAATCCCTGACCATTGTGAGTTAATGCCCCTGGTCAGTCAGCCCATTCAGGTCCCAGCATGTTTCAAATGACCCTTCAAGATATTTTGAAGAAAATTCAGTAGTATTAAACCACAGACTCTCATATAAGTAACCCTGATTTTGACTATGAGAAGACATGTTACACAAAAGTAAGTAGGTTGAAAAAAATGTTTTCAGTCACTTGGGGAGACAGCTGAAAATCAAATTTCAGTAGATGCTATCCATTCCACACTAACTATTCACTTGTTGAATGGTAAGCTTTTTTTTCCCCCCTTAAGTGGTAGTTGGCTTAAAGCCACCATCCCCATTAGCTACATAGTTGGTGAGAAATAGTGGAAATTTTTTTTGTCTTTCTTATCTAGAAATCCTGCTCTCCCTTAGCTAGTCATCTGTGAGTCAATGCTTTTTTTTTTTTTTTTTACTCACCTATTGCAAAAGTCCTTTGTTTCACTGACAGAAAAGAATTTTCTAAATTCTGTTCAATGTTATACCTCCAAACCAGAATTTATTAGGCTATTTTTATTTGGTAGTTCATAAAGCCAAATGCAGCTGGAATTTAAAGTTTAACATCTTATTCCTGACTCTACAAAGGGCTCCACTATTAATGTTTGTCCACACCTCCCCGGAAGGGATCCAGATTCAGTCACATGGTAATAAGCAAAGAATAATGGCTTTGACCAAAATGTGGCTTGACCACTAGCTTTATCACTTAACTTTATAATTTAAACTACTACCTAGGTTAAATTCATCCACATGTCCATCCAATCATTTATTCATTCAACTAACACTAAATGGATATCAACCTGGTCTGAAGTACTTTGTAGGTACTCAGGGATAAAGCGTGAATGAAACAGACAAAAATCTCTGTTGATGTTTATATTCTAGTGCAGTTGAACAACAACTAAGTTAAATATACAGTGTGTCAGATGGTGATAAGGTCTATGATAAAATGTAGCTGGAAAAGAGATTAGAGAGGATTGGGGTGGACTGATAAAATGATACTTAAACACAGAGACCTCACAAGCACGAGAGAAGGATGTCTAAGTATAAATGGGAGACAAACCTTCCAGGGGATGGATGTGTATGACTCCCAATGCAGAACTGTGCTTTGAGGGTCTGCAAAGGAGTGAGAGAGAGGAAAAGACTCCAAGCTGAGGTCCATGTGGGTGGTGACACTGATGGCATTGAGCACTGTGGGCTAATAAAGATGGGCTTCACTGAAAGTCCCACAGGAAGGCAATGAAAGGTTGGAGCAGAGGAGGGGCATGACTCGTAAATTTTCAAAAAATCTGTCTGGCTGCTCTGTGAAGAAAGAAATGTAGAGGGGCAAGTGAACACAAAGGAAGATTTCTTCAAGTCTGTGCCACTCATCAGCATGAAATCAGAGAAGGTGGTGAGCAGTGTTTCAAGTATGGATGTATTTTGAATATTTGGCCAAAACAATTTGCCGGTGCACTGGATTTTAAATGTAAGTCACTTATCACTGAGCCAAAAACTTAGAAAATTATAAAGTGCAATTCCTCTACATTTCCACAAGTTGTTGTATATATGCTGGTCATTTATCCTGGATCTAAGTCCCATGAATACACATTTTAACAGGTCTTCTAAGGAAGATTCTTCAAAATAACCATTTTGCAATCAGTGTGACAAACACACTGAACCGGTGTCTAGACTACATGAAGGACCAATGTTATGGGAATGTGAAGAGAGGAAATAGGGTGACCCTGAAAGCATGCCAAATCAAAGATGCCCATGCCCTTTCCAATGGCGCAAGTCCTGAGTGAAAGATGTGTATGTCTGAGGGTAAAGACAGAAGAAGCAACATTCCTGTATCCAGAGGAGTGGTCCAAAACCAATCTGGCAAAAAAAAAAAATAGGACATGAGAGTCTACTTAAATTCTCTTTGTCTCTGTCTATAACCACAATCCCTCCAGCAAACAGGGTGTAGAATGAACATTTGCCCACACCACAACACAGTAAACTTATATATACTCTTAACATTGGTGACATTTTTTTAACCCACTTCAATGGATATGACAAATTCTCATACTGTGACTTAACATTCCCTTCTCCTTTACATCTTTCCCACCACCTTATACTAACCTCTAACCATATTGGTTGCAACATTTTACCAATCCCACAATCAATCTTACAAACTTGCTTGTTGGTTTCAGCAACTATTTTACATACCTCTGTAATCCACCCTTGGCCATCATCCCTGATGATTCAACATCATGTTACTAGGCTTTTTTGCCCTCTGGAAGTAGTCCTTCAATGCCTCCAAGTCAATGACCTCCCACACTCTTCTCCACTTTAGCTAGTTATAAACACCTACCTGGACCTCGTCATACCAGTTATTAATCAACCCATCAGAGTTTAAAGTATTAGGAGACCCTCTCTAAATACAAGCTCTTCTTTTTCACATCAGAAACCTCATTTCCACTGAACATTCTGCCTGAGCTGTAGGCTGCAGGCCCCTTCTGGTTGTCCTGTTTCATTAGGCAGCCAGGAGTCCATGATCATCCGTTCAGCGGATAATCTTACCAATAAGCAAGAATGACGTTTTCCCCCTCATTTCTCTTGCATATTTCCATTTCCTCTCCAGGGACGACCTCTGCTTTGCAGACACACATAATCATATTTCGTCAATCCTAAAAACAAATCAATCTGATATTCTTCCACTGATGGCTCTGTACCGCCTCTGGGCATTTAACCAGTCTGACCTAACTGCAACCATCACACACCTGCTGGTCTCTAAAGGCAGACACCAAATGTACTGGTGTTTACAGCAACTGTTTAGACATTCAGAAGCTACAACCCCACTCACTCCCATGAGCAATTTGGACTTTGTATCTGAACTTGTCTCCTTCAGAGGTTTAATAAAACTGAACTAGATCTCTCCTGATGGACCTCACTACCTTGTGTTGCTTTGGCAGAAGTCCAAAAAGCAATCCCTTTTCCTGGCCACATAGCCAGTTGCCTTCGCAGGCTGTACAACCTCTCACCAAAGCACGAGTTCACCAGTGATGATTTGTGCAAAGACCTATGACAGGTCTGTGGCCCAGTGTGCAAAGAACCCAATCTCCTGATTTCCTGCATAACACCTTCCTTACCACATCCTGCCTTCCTAACACTGATTTTAGCACCTAGTACGGTCTTCTGATAGTGATAAAAAGGACTATTACAACCAATGTGTAGAAGAGACTAGTACATAAAATATCTCCCTATTTCTCAGATGACAAAAAAGGACAAGTAATTGATGATCATTTTCTAAATTTTATTGTGTGTGTGCACACAGAGACAATGCTATGTGATTTTGGCAAGAACACTGTCACCTCTTTTTATAATGATCATGCCATATTTAAGTTACATACTACAAGTATGGCTGGTGTGATGTGTCCTATGAAATCATCTGAAGGCACAAATGTGACAGTAAGTAAAAGAACGACACAATCTGTGTTGTATCAAAGGCCATAGTCTTACATTAAACTATCATTTGTTCAAAGATACAGCTGTAAGGGGCGCGTGGCTCAGCTGGTTAAGCAACTGCCTTCAGCTCAGATCATGATCCTGGAGTCCCAGGATCAAGCCCCACATTGGGCTCCCTGCTCAGGAGGGAGTCTGCTTAATCCCTCTGACCTTCTCCCCTTTCACGCTCTCTCTTTCTCTCATAAATAAATAAATAAAATCTTTAAAAAAAGATACACCTGTAATAAAACTCAATGTCCATGACATCTCTCCAACTTCTAGAAGTAAAAATGAAAGGCTGACTTTTTATAAGTCACTGTCAATGTAAATCAAGGAGAGACCTCCCTGAAAGAACCACTCTTGAATTTAAATACGCACTCAGTTGAAATGATATAAACCATCCATTTATCTCTTGTTGAATAAATACAGCAAAATTTACATGGATCATACCAAAGGAATAAATTCACTTGCTACATATATGGCACATAGATAATGTGAGCTTAAAATGAGCATAAATTATCAGTATCTATGTTAGTGAAATTACAAGCGAATTTTTTTCTCAGGATTTTTCTAATGTTTCTAATATAACTATAATTTATAGTAGTAATATTTGGTAATTTTTTTAGCTAATGATTAGATAGCCTACAAACTAAGCTCTAAAATAGGTATTTGGCTTTTTCTTTTTCTTTTTTTTAAGATTTATTTATTTGGCGGGGGTCAGAGGCAGGAGAAGATGGGAGAGGCAGAGACAGAGTCCTGAAGTCTATTTCCCTCTGAACGTGGAACCTGACGGATGCTGGGCTCGATCTCATGACCCTGAAATCATAACCTGAGCCAAAATCAAGAGCCAGTCATTTAACCAACTGAGGCACCCACGAGCTCTGGGTTTTAGTTTTTTCTAATCCCAACAGAGAATTAACTTTAGGTTTATATTTGGAGAAACTCTGAGAAAAAAATACTTATATAATATTGTTACACTGAACAGTATCATAGAGAATAAAAGGTACAGAAAAGTGCTTTTTCAAAGATTAAAATTAGAAGGAACTCATCATTTAATTGTCTGGAAACTATTGCAAACAAGAGCAATTAGAGAGGTACACTAGAGTAGTGCTATTTTGTACAAAAGAAATGCACTATAATACTTTCTTTCTTTTTTTTTTTTATTTATTTTACAGAGGGAAACACAGCCAGAGAGGGAACACAAACAGGGGGAGTGAGAGAGGGAGAAGCAGACTTCCCGCCGAGCAGGGAGCCTGATGTGGGACTCGATCCCGGGTCTCCAGGATCATGACCTGAGCCGAAGGCAGTCGCTTAACCAACTGAGCCACCCAGGCACCCCACTATAATACTTTCTAAAGGTCTCTTTTATAGCCAAACTATATTTAACTACCCAATATAACCAAATGGTATGTTTCCACCTTATTTTCTCAAAATATCTCAAACCCACTATGTCTAAAACCAATTCTTGTGTCTTTCTTCCCAGACTTGCTGGTTCTCAGAGTTCTGACTCTCCGTGCCTGATTCCAACATTATTCTAGACATAAAAGGCAGACACCTAGGAGTTGTCCCTTATTATAACTCCCTCTGTCTTACTCCCCATTAACCATATAACATTAAACATCATCATTTTTTGCCTCTAAAATTTATCTTTCTTTTCCATCTTATGCTTCTCTCTCTTATCACTGCCATCTTGGTGCGAAGCTATCATATCATGACTATCAGGTAAACTGCAGGAGCCTCCTGACCCATATTCCACAACCATTCTTCCTGTGTTAAGAGGAATTTGTGGCAGGCACAAAGCAATCCTAAAGTCCCTCACTCTCAGTGGAGGGATACAGGGTTTGAGACTCATACCATTAAATACACATTTACACTCCTGATGTGATTTCATTCCAAGTGCTCAAAACCTGGAAGACTTGGCAGATTTGGGGGTGTAGATATTAGGGTGACTTTCTGAATTGGTCAAGGATCATCTCATCAGGTCTAATTTATCAAGTACTAGAAATCCAACAGATGCACAGACTGAGTCAAGTAACCACCAGCTTGCTATCCACCTACCCTCTCTCCAAATTTTTACTATGAAAATTTTATAGAGACAAAAAGAATTGAAAGAATAGTGTACCACTCAGGTGTTCTCCTGCTAAGTTACAAAATTCACCCAATGTTTTCATGTTTATTTTTATTTCTTTATTTCTATTTCTATCTATGTTTATTTCTATCTATGTTATACTTAGAATTGCTGTTAAATCATTTGGAAGTAGGCTGACATCTCAGCCTTCAACATGTCCTCTCTCAAGAACACATTCGTTATCACTGATGATATTAACAATACCATAAAATCCTCTAATATACTCAATATCCCCAACAAGGTCTCTTTTTATAGTTTTTTTTAAAAAACCAATATAATGAAGATTTTCTTATCAGATGTTTTGCTGTTAAATCTCTTTAGTCTATTTTAATATCAAACACCCTCATCATCTTTTTAATCCATGATACCAAGTTTCTAAAACATCTAGGCCAGGAGTCTTGTAGAATATCCCACCTTATGGTGTCATTTAATTGGCTCTCCATTCTTACCTTCTCCACAAACTCAGAGTGAGATCTAGAGGCTTGATTATAGTCAGGTTCAACCTTTTTTTCCTTTTGCATAAATACTGCATATGCGAGGCTAAGAACTTCGTATCACATCACATGCAAAGACTCCAATATCAGGCTATTGTCCCACCATAAGCAAAACTAAGTTTAATCCCTTGGTTAGAGTATTAACTCTCCATTAGAAAGTTATAATTTTCTTCTGTAATTAGCACTTGGTATCTAGTGATATCGCTTTGGTACCATACAAATATGCTATTCCCCAGCAGACGTTCATGTATTGGTTTTAGCATCCATTAACAATATTCCAACCAGTTATTAAACCAGGAATTGAAAAAATGGTGACTCTTTATCATTCCTTCTCCTTAAAATAGCTGGCATTTTTTTGTTTGTTTGTTTGTAAAGAAGAGATTTTCTCCACACCACTCCTACATCCAAGCATCACTATGGATTCATGGATTTTAATTTCTTCCATTTGGGTTACAATAAATCAATAAATCATAATCATTACTCTCTCCTTTATGCCTCTACCTCATGCTCTACAGTGCAGCCAAAGTTATCTTTACTAAAAGCAAATCTTTTCTCAACCTCTCTTTCTCTCTCTCTCTCTCTCTCTCTCTCTCGAACATATACTGTAACACATTCCTACACACATTTTAACACCTGAGAGTTTTCCAAGGCTCTCCGGATAAAGGAAAACAACAACAATAACCTTAACTTAGCCTTCAAGAGCCTGCACTTTGGCCTCCTGACCCCCCTGACAACTTTACTTCCCTGAAAGCTCACTTTGAAACCAGGCTCCATCTCCAGTGCACCACAGTCCCCCCTCCCATTACGTGCATGCTGCTCCCTCACCTGAATTCTCATGCCACACATCTCTGCCTACTTATCTCCAGGAATCAGTTTTAGTCTTCAATTAATCCCTTTCTCAGAGAAATATTTTAACTACTTCCCTGATATTGCAGTACCTAAGAGAGGTTCTATACGAATTTCCATAGTTATTTGCTTTATCCCTCTTGGACCAACTTGACCATAAGCAACATGAGGGCAAGAACAGAATCTGTTATTTTTTTTTTACCAGGCACAGTGCCTAGAACATAGTTGATGCTCAAAAAATACCTGTTGAATAAGTAAATAACTCAACCTGATGCTCATAACTCAACCTCAGGTGTTAAAATGTGTGTAGAGCTTTAATTACTATTTTACCCTTAAAATTAGCTGAAATGTATTTTTTTTATTGGCTAGATCTGTATGGAGCTCTGTTGCTGGCTGGATTTTGAAATTTCAGCAAAGCAAATTCTCAAGAAAAGATAAATGGATGCTAAGATATTCTTTCTATATGTACCATTCTAAAATGAATGCTAATACTTATCATCCTTCAAAGTACGTAATAGAGCCTTAATGAAATGAACCTTAATAAAACAGACTATGTCATTAAGAATTTGGTGGAAGTCACTAAGCTTGTTTTTTGTTTGTTTGTTTGTTTGTTTCCTTGCCGAGAGTGATCAGACAAATTGGCAAGCACATGCTTGGGTAGGAAAACTACTGAAACACAGTACAACTTTTAGTTCGTGCTAAAATGTTCAGCCCTGGTGGCCCATGTCAACTAGACACATGGCAGCAGGAAAATCTATCCAGGCAGAGTCTGCTAATCACAATTACTAATAAAATTTCCAACAATTTCTAGATACCACTCAAAAACAACAACAAAAACAAAACCCTGCTCTGACACCCTTTCTATTATTACCAACCTGCAAGCAAACACAGCAGATTGAAAGAAATGTTCCATTCTGGACTGAACTATTTACCTTTCTGGTTGCAAAACACAGAAGGCTTGAATCTCTTCTCTTAAACACAAGAAGTGAGAAGAGATACTTCCATGAATTCTGTCCCTCTGTGCCTCTGGGGCACACCACAAACAATTCAGGCTTATAAAACCAGAATAACAGCAATGAAAACAACAACAACAAAGATGTTTTGTTTTTAGCATCTGCTAATTCAAAGTTCTGTCATGTTATAAGCTCCTACTCTGTCACGCAGAGTAGGAAATACCCTTCCTAAAGACTGACTCATTGTCACTGAGTGAAACAGCAAACTAAGCTAAAGAACTGTGTAGAGGTTCAATGTTTCTTCTGTTCTCTCTTTGTAATTACACTAAGTGGTAAAGATTGAGTGATACCGAAGACCAGTGGAATTTTACCAATTAGAAAGAAAGAGCTCGTGTGTGTGTGTGTGTGTGTGTGTGTGTGTATTATATATAATATATATAATATATTATATATATAATAATATATATAAAATAACACACACACATACACACACACACCCCTCACCAGTAAAGTTCCCAATTATACAGGAATTTGTTTCAGAAGACAAGATAATTGTATTCTTTGCAAAAGTTGTGTCATTATCTATTAATGAAACCCAAAGTGTGAAGTACAATCTAATCAGATTATAGAATGTGATACCACTCACTACAATTACCATGTTATTTAATTTTCCTTCCCTACATGTTTGTTATTATTCTACTATATTAAGAAAGGCGATTTTGCTGACACCACTGGTAGATAACAAAAGGAAAAATCATCACAGGGGATGATCTGGGTTAGACATTCCTATGGCTACAATACTGAGCCACTAGCCTCCACTCTCACGCTCATATGTTCAAAAAATGCTGAAAGAAGAAATCAGAAAAATGTTCTATGTATAGTGAATATTGAGAGACTATCACCAAGAAGTGAAAATGTCTTAATTAGTAAGCAATTGATTCTTGATTATTTCCTTGAAGTTAAAACCACCACCACAAAGAATTGCAGTAAAATTGTATAGTCAATGGTTTCAATTTCCTTTCTGAAGCCTAACTCGTCTTTTTGTTGGAAAACTCTAACATAGAGTTGTCTATCATCTTTTTAAAATTTCCACTGATGGAAACTGCACAGCCTTTTAAGGAAGTCCATTCTAGCGTCTGACAGATTAAATTGTTAAGAATTTCTCATCTCTGTTGTTTTCATGTATCAAATATTCATGAAAGGAATATTCTGTACCAGATACTAGGACACTGATTCAGCATGTTCCTTGCCTTCTTGGGGCTTCCAATCTAGTGGGACAGATACATAATCATAGAACATGACTATATAAGTACAAATTTTGTTAAATTATCTGAAGGAAAGCACAGTGCATGGTAAGCCCAAAATAATTAACGCAGTATCAAATGAATCAATGGAGATGTAATAAAAGACTGTAACAAATCAGAGGAGAAATCATTTAGATCGGGGAAGCTGGGAAGGCTTCTTGGAAGAAGTGATATTCAAGCTAAGATCTACAGGATGATAAGGAAGCACACAGAGAAAAGATACAGGAGAAGGCCATAGGAACTGCATAATGAAACCCTCAAAGTAGGAAGAATTGTGGTACTTCCATTTCTGAAAATAATATTACAGGTTCAACAGCAGAATGGGGGGAAGGCATGAGTGGACTGAAAAAAACCTATCTCATATGATGTATGAATATGCCTTGTGGCCCTATTAAGGTTATTAAATTTTAGTCTAAATGAAATTAGGAATCTACTGAAGAGCTTCAACCAAGGGGATGAGATGATTGGGCTTGGTTTTGTTGGTTTGAATTCAGGCTGCCTCCCTGGGCAGGAAGCCCTCACCCTGGTGTCTATCGTTACAGAGCAAAGGTCTCATTCCTCTTTTTTTTATGACTCTCCTTCAGGCAACCAAGGGAAAGAGAAGCTATAAGACCTCACCAAATACAGCGAGGGTCTCAAGAAAGACTTGAGTACTCCTGGGGCACTGTTGAGTTCCCACTGAATTGTGGTTCAATCTACTGATCCTTCTGTCCCATGAGGACATGTGAAAGCCTTTCTGGAGGCCAGGACCCCACATGGGTAGACTGTTAGGAACTGACAGGCCAGTCATAAGAGAGCACAAGTATATGCTTAGACTTGACATCAACTTGTGACTGTGATAACTATTTTCAGCCACTAAAGGTGACCTTTCCAAAGGATACAAACTTCCAGTAACCAGACGAGTAAGCCTTGGAGATCTAACATACGGCATGATGACTACAGTTAACAATACAGTATCATATACTTTAAAGAGAATTGATGTTAAAGTGTTCTCACCACCACAACAAAAAAATGTAACTATGTCAGGTGATAGATGTTTTAATTAACCTTACTGAGGTCATCACTTTGCAAAGTAAACATCTATCAAATCCTCAAGTTGTCTACCACAAGCATACACCACATTTTATGTCAACTGTAACTTAATAAAGTTGGGGGGAAAGTGACATTTTCATAACTGAATTAGGACCTGAACTCAGATTACTTCTCCTATCTTTGACTTCCTTAAAATACTTTAAAAAATGAAAACTACTTCAGGCAAAAATCACTGAGGCACACTGGAAATGCATAGATTTTGAATCCAGATCTGGAAGTATTGATCAATTATCCTCCCTCTAGGTTCTGAAAGAAAAATCAAGCCAGCTTCTTGGATGATCACATTGCGAGGACTCGGCACTGCTATAAAAAAAAGCACTGTTGCAGTAAAGTAGGTCCTTTCTTAGAAATGGAACAGACAAAGCCTTTCATTTATTATTCATGGCGCCTTGTGCCCATGTCAACTCCTGATTAATAATTAAAATTAATCTCATTACTGAAGATTTCATTACAGGATAATTTAATTAAATGATGAATTGGCTCCCAGATGTTACCTTCTGTGCCATCTTTTAAATAATGCTGATGATGACACAGGGATTCACTAGGTATCAGTCAGGTCTTAAGAAAGTGAATTATTTATAGGACTCTGCGATTCTGCCAATAATACATTATATTGATCACACATATGCATTATCCTTCTCCAAAGCCATATTTTTCCAAGATTTCTGATACTTTCACAAAGTTTGTGAAGTCCAGTGAAAATTTAAGGCCATCATTTTGCCAGTCACTTTGCAGTCACGAGAATATATCCATTTGGTAAAAATGTTAATCTACAAAATTTATTCATTTTATAGGCTAACTATATATAAAGCGGTCTCAGAATTAAAAATCTGAAATATCAACTTCAAGATAACAACAAAGAAAAATGTATTAATCATGACAAATGCAAAAAGGAGTTTGATTACAGAATATAATCAAACATATTATGGTGGCTCCTGGGTGGCTCAGTTGGTTAAGCGACTGCCTTTGGCTCAGGTCATGATCCCGGAGACCCGGAATCAAGCCCCACATCGGGCTCCCTGCTCGGCAGGAGGCCTGCTTCTCCCTCTCTTACTCCCCCTGCTTGTGTTCCCTCTCTAGCTGTGTTTCTCTCTGTCAAATAAATAAATAAAATCTTTAAAATAAACCAAACATATTAGGAATGAAACTTCAAAATTTTGTTTGATTTCTTTATATAAAGTAACCAGTAAAAAGAGCTTTACAAAGTCAACGTTTCTTTTTTTTTTTTTAATTTGCCATGAACCAACATAAATCACAATTTTTAAGCACTTCCAGTTACCACACACTTCACTGTTATAAACACTGCTTTCACTGCACTTTACACAAGATACACATCCTGGCAAATAAACATAAGAAAAAAAAAAAAGGAGAAAACCACTAAAGCTGAATTTCAGGGGATGAAAACATTTAAGAGCCATTTCTTCATTTACTTGAGAAAAATCTAGGCTTTTATGAATACCACAGTGCATGACAAAATATAAGTCATTCCAAATGTTATCAGCAAAAATACAGGTTTTATTGATTCTACTTGGTTTATTTTAAGGATTCTATCATAACAAGAAATACTTGTTTATTAAAATCTCAGTCTAAACTGTGGTTTTTATTTTTATTATTTCTCTAGAGGAGGTCAGATTTTTCTTAACTTGGGATTTAGAAAATCAAGTTAGAAATGGGACATAGGAGCGCCTGGGTGGCTCAGTTGTTAAGCATCTGCCTTCGGCTCAGGTCATGATCCTGGAGACCCGGGATCCAGCCCCACATCGGGCTCCCTGCTCAGCTGGAAGTCTGCTTCTCTCTCTCTCACTCTCCCTGCTTGTGTCCCTCTCTAGCTGTATTTCTCTCCATCAAACAAATAAATAAAATGTTTTTTAAAAAAAAGAAATGGGACGTTATCTTCCCTCATAAAGAAATGTATTGCTTTAGTACTTAAAAAAAAAAAAAAAGAAAAACCTCATTGCAGTGAACTCATGGTATAATGCAGAGTTATAATTACAAAGTAATCAACTGTGTTATCATGTCTTTTGTGTACTATATTCATTGATCACGAATATAAATAACAGAATCGCAGCATCTCAGAGATCACAGTGTACTTTGGAAGACGTCTAGTCTATCTTCTATCCAATGTATGAATTCTTTAAACATGTAACAAGGAAACACTCCGATGTATCTGTATCAGCGCAATACATTTTTTTTTTTTTTTTTTACACAGCTTCTTTCATTTTCAATCAGCTAATAGGGCTAAAAAGTCCTTATACAGGTCCTTTCTGAATCACTTGAGATTTTCCACTCTCTTTCTTCCATTTTTCTCTCCTGCTCACTGCACATTTTTCACTAAACGGGCAGGCTTCCAGCTCCAGTTCCACTGATCCACCCTCCCCAAATAGCTCTTGTTCACTCCCTTGCATTCAGGTTTCTTCTCTGCCAACTCATGTCTTTTCTCCTTTGGAGATGATCCCAAACACGTCACTCTGGGATTCTTTGACATCATGTCACCATTCATTCCCACAAAGACTCCTGAAGAGCCCTTTTGTGGTTTGAACCATGCGATTTATATACAGGTATATACTACACTACAAGGGCAGGTCTTAAGCAAATGAGACACAGAGAGTTTGTAGGAAAACACCAGGTCTTCTGAGAAATACCAACTATTAATTCTACCAGTATGAACTAGGAACAGTTTTACAAGAAAACATTATGACTACAAATGCAACATGAAATCTGTTATGAGCATATACACAGTTCCCACAAAAATAATTAAGTAACAACTCAACCAAGACGGGGTGTTTCTGAGATTTTTCTATTGATTAATCACTGTGACTTGTTCTTTCATATTGCACAGGCTAAGGTTTTCCAAAACTATAAATTTATTTTTAGTTGGGGAAAAAATAATCATTTGACTTCAAATTCCTTTCCTAGAATTTCAGCTCATTTCTGAGATGGTCACGTTGCCATTTTTTGTATTCTTCATTAGTGCCTGTAAAAATTTTGTAGTTACTCAATAGGTGTGGGCTCTAGACTGGGAAGGGATTTGCGAGTACATAATAAGGCTCTTAGGGTACGTATTATTTATATTGGGAGAATAGTCATGGGGAAAAAATAAGCTCAAGAAAGTTTTAAAACTTTGGAAAGTTTGGATGGTATAAAAACAGACCTAATCATCAAATCACAATATACCAGAATTGTCACCACTCCAAGAACTAGGAGAGTTACTGTTTAAAAGTATTCTGAATCATGGAACACTACATCAAAAACTAATGATGTACTGTATGGTGATGAACATAACCCAATTAAAAAAAATAAAAATATTTTTAAAGATGTAGACAAATAAGTGAAAGACATTTTTAAAACAGACTGAATAGAGAACTTTTCTTGTACTTGAGCAGCCCTCTATTTGTTGAACTGATTGAAATATCCAAGTTTTTGTATTTGGAATCAGATGAGACTTGAACATAAACATTCATTTTTACAAGCTAAATGCTTACCCATAATGACCTACCATCTTCTGCAAACCTATAGATTTATCAGAGTAATCCACCTTCGAGATCTTACAACATATCAGTATTGGGTCCTAAAAAATAAGTCTTGTTTTTTGTTTTGTTTTGTTTTTGTTTTATTTTGTTTTTCAGAGAAAGGAGAGAGCCTGGGGTAGAGGGGGCAGAGGAAGAGAGAAAAATGATTTTTTTTTTAATTTTTAATTTTTTTTTAAGATTTTATTTATTTGAGAGAGCGAGAGCATGAGAGGGGAGAAGATCAAAGAAGAAACAGACTCCCTACAGAGCTAGGAGCCTGATGTGGGACTCAGTCGCAAGACTCTGGGATCATGACCTGAGCCAAAGGCAGTTGCATAACCAACTGAGCGATCCAGGCACCCAAGAATATTTTTTTTAAGGATTTTATGTATCTGAAGATTTAGAGAGAGAGACAGAGTGCATGTGTGTGGGAGAGAGTATGTGGAGGAGGAGCAGAAGGAGAGGAAGAAACAGGCTCCCTGTTGGGCAGGGGAGCCCCATGCAGGTCATGACCTGAGCTGAAGGCAGATGCTTAACGAACTGAGTCACCCAGGTGCCCTGGAAAAGAGAGAATCTTAAGCAGGCTCCATGCTTAACATGGAGCCCAATGCGGAGTTTGATCTCACAGCTGAGATCATGACCTGAGCCAAAATCAAAAGCTGGACTTTTAACCAACTCAATCACCCAAGCCGCCCAAGATATAATTCTTTACGTGTGTGTGTGTGTGTGTGTGTGTGTGTTTGTGTGTGTGTGTATTCATATCCATATCCATATATATATACATACACACACATCTGGTATTTCTTACCTATATCTCAATCCATACAAAACACTAAACTGTCTTTAAATAATGACTACATTTTTAACATTTTTATCAGTGGAAGAATCTTATAAACTCATTTTAAATAAGTGACACATAGAAGATAGATTTTATATCTATGGATTTAAAAAAAATTTTTTCTCCCTAAAAATCAGATTACTTAAGCCATGTATTTTTTTCTCATGCCTGGGTGGCTCAGTCCATTAAGCCTCTGCCTTCAGTTCAGGTCATGATCACAGGATCCTGGAATTTGAGCCCTGCACTGGGCTCCTTGCTCAATATCTTCCCTAGAAATTTTCTAATATGCAATGTAAAGAACTACAAGTCTGTTGTAGATATCTCCTTACTGGACTGTGTCAAATACTCTGACCCTAGAATTATAAAAGACAATTTAGAAGCAGAACACCCCAGTACATCCTTGTGAATGACGGGGGTGGGAAAGCTTGTCTTTATCTCTTGCGAATGTCAAATTTCTTCCCATGTTGCTCCCTAGGTATCAAGACCAACAGAGAAGCCTACTGATCTTTTCTTTGGTGTTAATTTATTTATAATATCTTTGAGAACAAATTCTAAGTTTCCTTGAAAAATGTCTCTTAAAAATCAATATTAGCGTGTGATTCATATTTAATTAATAGTAACTTTAAAATATAAAGATTTGAACAAAAAAATCAATTTTATATCACTACACTGAAAATGAAGCAACATAATCTTTACTTTGACAGTACTCATGCAGGGCCAGCAGTGAGGCATGAGTCTGGCAAAATCAAGAAACAGGGAAGCTCTTTGGCAAAATCAAGAAACAAAAAAGCCAAAGAGGCTTGGTTCAGGCAGACACTGAGAGCCCACAAAGGCTGAGTGATAGAACAGACAGAATCAGAGGAGACCAGGATGCCCCCTGGTCTTAAAGAACAGAGGGAGTCAACGGAGGGCTAACCACCCAATAAGAGCAGCACTTCAGCTGTAACAAAGGTAGAAGGGAGATAATCCAGAGCTTTGGAGAAGAGTGAATCACTCTGTCCAGTCAAGCTGGCTATGACCTGGTCTCACAGAGCAAGAGTCCTGTGGATATGAAGAAGAACCAGCCCCACAGCTTTACAGCCCTGCCTAGCATTTACCCACCCTACCAGGCACCAGTTACAGCAGAAGAACTCGTCACACATGTGCCAACTTAAGGTTGAGGTTGAGGTCCCCAGCATATGACAAGCTCTAATCAAGACTGGCTTTGGAACCAGGTGGCTTCAAGCATCACTGCCTCCACAGGTGAGAGCAGGAAAGAAGGGCATAGGCTGCTTACCTCTCCCCAAATCTGAATGTGCAAAGAAGGATGGAAGTCCCCTCAGGGTCTTCCTAGAAGCATAAGAGGCAAACAAACACCAAACAGAAGCTTGTATATACAGCAACAGACCAGAACTAAGCACGAGACAGGTGGGTAATGATAGAGGACGTTCAGTTTATCCCATATGAGGAGCTATTGGCTCTGAGGGAGAGTTTGGATTGAAAGTATGAGGTCAAAAAACTCCCTCCAGTTATCCTATAGCTGAGCTAACAAAGAGAACAGCCACTCTCATTCCTTGGTTTACCCACTGCCTATGGCTGCTTCCTTGCTACAGTGCTAGAGCTGAGTACTCACAACTGGGCCTTCTGGTCACAGAACCTGAAACATTTACTATCTAGCCCTTTATACAAAAAGTCTGCTGACCCCTGCCTTAGAGAAGTATCAGTCTTCCAGATGCAAATTTATACACGGAAATAAGTGTAAATAATGAAAATTGAAAATTGTAAGATTTGAAGAACAGAACATCAAAATATCCTACAATCTCCACAGCTAACCCACACTAACCAGATGACTCACAGGCATGGATATAAATGATTAGAATTCTGATACTAACAAAATGGTCCATATAAATAAACAAGGACATTGCAGTTCTCTCTCTCTCTCTCTCTCTCTCTCTCTCTCTCTCTCTGTGTGTGTGTATGTATGTGTGTGTGTCTGTGTGTGTGTGTGTTTCTACACTATATCAACATATTTACCTTCCACAAGATTATATTAGTATTTTCTTCTTAGGCTCACAACCATCTCCCCATACAAATCCCACTCATTCCTGTCTCAATGAACATGCTGCAGTAATCACATTCTGCCCATTTTATGAATGGAAACCTGGTTGCCACCATGAATACTTTAGCTGGTGAGCTAATCTGCCATCCTAAAAACGTGCCAGCTGCCTTTAAGAGATTAGACTACCTCTGTCAGAATAATTATTGAAATATTCTCTATAATTTTCCAGGAAAAACTAATAAAACTTGAAAGAAGGGACAGATTTATTAATATTTTAATGTTAGCTTATTTGCTAATGAAAAAATTTCTTCAATTTATTTTCATTATTAAGATCCATATTCTAGAAAGTTCATGCAATCTTTCATTCAACAAATATTTACTGAGGACTGCAATGTGCCCTGAGCTATCCTGGAGACAAGTCTGGACCACAGAAATAACCTGGGGCTGGTTTTCTATCTTTTCACTTTCACGGAGACCCTTTATTTTCCCAGCACTTCAGACACACTGTGGAAGGATTTTCATTTATTTTACATAAAAATAAAAAAATAACTCCTAAAACAAAAACAGTGATCACCACTACAGATTCTGTAAAAAACACTTCTACAATGAAATACCTGAAAACAGAAATTTGATAAACCAAGTATTATATGACACTGGTCTCACTCACACACACATGCAAAGAGAACTCACAGAATTTTAAAGTCTTCCAAGTTTTAAAATTTCTTCTGTTTCCTTCAAAATTACAGAAGCTGAAATGTTGTTGTAAATAAAACTTCTAATTACAGACATTGTTCAATATTACTCGAGGGTGGCAGAATATAGTATGAATTCTCAGTCACATGAAGAGATGCATTGCATAATAATTAATGTGCTTTCCAAATTTAAGAATTCTAACTCTATTTCTCATCTGAAGCCACAGAAAGATTGTTTTGACAGCAGTGGAGAGGCTATATGCATTATATATGAACTGGTATCAAGTTTTCATGTTGTCTTTCAAAACTCGAGGGGTTGATTTTCAAAGGAAGTAGCTGATGACGTTAAAAAATATTTGAACTTGTACAAATGGAGGTGGCAATTTAAAAAAAAAAAAAAGGAGGATAAGTTTAATACCAGGAAGTTCTTGTATCACCTGAGAAATAAGAGTGGCCACTCAGATATCTGGATACATCATGTAGCTTCCTGTGGATCTAGAACAAGAACCTTGTACATGTGCCACCTCTGGCCTTAGAACCCGAGGGGAGACTATGAAGTATTTGTAATGTTACAGAAATAAATGTGGTGATTCTTTTATTATTTCTGTCTATGTGACAGCATAAAATCTCATTACTGAAAAACAAAATTGGAAAGGTACTAACCCTTTAAGACATTCATTTTTATTTTCCCTTCCTCCCCATCTCTCTCTCTCTCTCATGTGCACATGCACAAGCACACACACAATAATATTTACCTCCTTTAGAACCACATTATCAGCTGTTAAGTTGTTATGCATATGCAAAAATGTATATTTATACCAAGCTCTTTGGTGATACTAATAATTCTAACTTTAATATGAAATAAAGGCACTGTGTTTGGACTTTATAACTGTTCCTATTAACCAAATTTTACATGCTATCTCAGTCTTTAATACAGATTAAAATAAACAAATCGCATCACATACAAAATTTGAAAGAACCAGTAGTAGGTCCTTTTCACTTCTGTTGAAATTCAAACTCAGAAACCGAGGCAACACTGTAGTTCAGAGCCTCAGAGATCCTCCTGGAGCCACTTTAATTCTTAATGTCTTAATTACTTGCACTTATTAAATAATTGAAACTCTCTAACAAACAAAAGATGAGATGGCTCTCCTGCTATCTGACCAATATGATGGCATGAGCTTAGTCTAAAAAAAGAAATACAGAATTATGTTGAAAAACTATGTTGAAAAAATTTTAAAACCTATATTCATCTTGGGGTTTTGATTTTTACACACACATATGCACACACACATGGGTTTTGTACTGATATATATGCAGAGATATATATTTATAAAACAAAAATGGATTTTGTTCTGAGAAACTAATAGTGCTCAGAAATAACTATAAGAACCACAGGCCCTCAAAGATAATTAAAAATCATTTTGTCCAACCTACCTAACCAGTAGCAAACACACTGTGGTATACAAATAAATTTTATAAAGCACAGAAAACAATTGTAAAATATCATATTTTTATGCTGCTAGACTTAATTAACATTCTGGATACTGTTTCATTCTATATAGCTTCTGAATTTCTCATATATATAAATATAAATCTCTCTCTACACACACACACACACACACACACACACACTGGCAATTATAATAGTCAAGATACAGTCTTATTTTGTAATGTGTCCAAAAGTGAGTGAAGTGGGAGTACCTCAGAATCACCTCCTAATACTGATATTCCTGTGTTCATTCTTTGGGAACTTAGGCTCAACTATCATGAGATGCAATATTATACATATATTAAAGAGAGAACTGAAAATTTGTTTAATAAATTAATGAATAACATTAACTTCAGATCTATTCACATACTATATTTTCATCTCAAAAGCGCTGTACTCTAAGTTTTCAAATTCTGGCCTTTATATTTATATACTAACCATGTGGTTCTTTTTATTTTATTTTATTTTATTTTATTTATTTATTTGACAGAGAGAGAGACCACAAATAGGCAGAGAGGCAGGCAGAGTGAGTGGAGGAAACAGGCTCCCTGCTGAGCAGAGAGCCTGACACAGACCTTGATCCCAGGAGATCCCTGAGATCATGACCTGAGCCAAAGGCAGAGGCTTTAACCCACTGAGCCACCCAGGCACCCTAATCATGTGGTTCTTATAGGAAAATTCATTTTGTAATCCTGAATAGATCACAGACATCAGAGGAAGGATGGTCTATGATACTGAATCACAAATATTTATATACAAAAATTAAAGGATAATAGTCTTTATAGCACAATGATTATACATTTCTGTTTTCCTGTCATGGCCTTAATTTACTTACTGGCCTAGATAACTGCTGAGAGTGCCTTCTTTCACTCTCAAAGCTATCTCAGTTTAAATAATAAATTATATAGCTGCTTGATCTAAATAACTAATGCTCACCTTTTTCTTTTATTTAGTAATTATTTCTCAAGTCTAGTCTCAACTTCCAATCAAGATTCTTCCATACATTCAAACACTGATATACCCCTTATGGCTCAAAACCCACAGCAATGATAACTATAATAAGAAAATATAAAGTCAGAAAGCATCATTGAAGTTTTTTTAATATATGGTTAGAATCTTTAGGTAAGAAATGGAAAATTTATAAGGAAAGCAAAAGCCATGGACTTATGGCCTTTATGTCCAGGTAGGAATTTGGCTCCTGAGCAACACGGGCTTAGAAGGGGGAAACACTTTTGCTGAAATTCTGACTCAAAATAAGCCTGCATACCAAAATTCCAAGAACATATTTTTAAGCACAATCAATTTGAACATTAATTGTTTCTCCATATGAAATTACTTTTATGGAAATAAGTTTAGAATTTTCAAATAAGTAAGGGGAGAAAATTCCTTTCCTCCCCTCTCAAAACATTTGCAAACAACAAGTGAAAAGAGATGTAACTGTAACAAATTTAAAATATGGAAGAAGAAATTAAAAATAGTTTAAATAAATGGAAACTGAATAGCAACTGAGAGACTACGCCACCTATTTGATAGGAGTGGTAGAAAATAAGGTGAAGGGGTGCCTGGGTGGCTCAGTTGGTTAAGCCACTGCCTTCGGCTCAGGTCATGATCCTGGAGTCCCAGGATGGAGTCCCACATCAGGCTCCCAGCTCCACAGGGAGTCTACTTCTCCCTCTGACCTTCTCCCCTCTCGTGCTCTCTCTCACCCACTCATTCTCTCTCTCAAGTAAATAAATAAAATCTTTAAAAAAAAAGAAAAGAAGGTGTTGTAAGTATTTTACAGATAAAGATATCTACGTTACAGATAAAGATGGAGATTACAGATAAGAAATATGGGACTTGGAGGGAGGGGGGGTGGAGGGATGGGAGAGCCTGGTGGTGCGTACTGGGGGCACCTAATGCGTGGAGCACTGGGTGTGGTGAATGGGGAATGAATCTTGGAACACTGGAAAATAAAAAACTTAAGTAACAATTAAAAAAAAAGTAAAAAAATAAAATAAAATCTACACTTAAAAAATAAAATAAATTTAACATGGAAATAACAAAATAAAATAAAGATAAATACAAAAAAAAGAAATATTTGAGGTTACAAACATGAAGAATTTTCATAAAGTTATTTAATTCCTCACCTATAATTTACTCTGGATACCATGTAGGATAAATAAAATGAAACCCATACCAAATACAAAACAGTAAAACTGAAAACAAAATAGCAATTATCAAAAACCACTCAAGAGAAAACAGCAAACACTAGTAACAAAGGAACAGCCATTAGATTGATGGGCGATCCTTATCAACAAGAGATATCATTCATGTAGTCAAAATATATGTTTGATTAGTGTGTTCCAGACAGAACACAATAGGACAACATCTTTAAAGTGCTGAGAAGGAAAAAAATCACGTTATTTTAGAATTTTATAGCCGACTAAAACATTACTTAAAATGAAATTACAAATAAAGCCATCCTTAGATCATCACCATCATTTAAGCATATACTTATAGTATATAGAAAAATGAATGCATAAGGATGCAACAGTATTTAAAAAGATTAAATACTATAAATTTTATTAACTATTTACTATAATATAACAACAAATTATGTTGTATCAGAAAATAAAACCAAAAACAAGTCAATATTAGCAATGAGAATTATTCATTGAATATTTGCACCATGCTAAGGTATGTTCAGGAAGAACTAAAGACAACTAATTGTTGGACTTTAAAATGTATAATAATTTTTATATATTGAAAAAGTAAAAGCAATCTCTATAGAAACAGAACTAAGAACTATAATGTACAGCTTTCACATAAGCAGAGAAAAATAAAGTGAAATACAGAAAACGTTAATAATCCAATAGAGAGCAGGAAGGGAGAAAAAGGGAGCAAACAACTCAAAATAAGACAATAGATAAATATGAATATACCTGCAAACACATTTATTATAAATAATAAACTCCCTATTCAAAGATAGGAATTATCAGAGCTATCTAAAAATAGAAAAGTTAAGCTTAATATGCTTAGAAAAGACAACCCTAAAACAAAACCATTCAAAAACAATTGCTCTTAAAATGAGAACATGGAGACTGAAAGAGGAATATTCAACAAATACTAACCAAAAGAAAGCTGATACAGGAATGTTGATATAAAAAAATACCATATAAGTCAAAAAAGCATTAACTGGAGTAAAAAGGAAAACTGTCAAGGAACAAAAAAATCCACCAAGAAGACAGAATACTAATGAACTTCTATGCACAAGGAGCATCATCTCAAAATATACGAAGCAAAAACCGACACGATTCACGCTAATGTACCTGGAAACTAATAGAACACTGTGTATTAGCTATACTGGAATTATAATAAAAAAGTGATTAAAAAAATCACATAACATGAAGAAAGAAGCTGACAGAGTTACAATGTAAAAAAGAATAACAAATAACAAAAGCACAATCTTAAAGGGAGATTTTTATTCATCTGGTATAGTGGCAACTGACTCTCTAAATTCCAGTTGCTAAACCTAAGAACAGAAGCACAATCCTCTACTTGTTTCTTATTCTGAAGTTCTTCACTTCTTAAAAGATGAGACAAGGTGGATATTCTCAAAGATGAAAGCCAAGCCTTGAGGATGAAATCCCTGATCACCACCAGCAAGAGCTGGGAAGAGGGGCTTCCAAGGTCTAACACTGGTAGGGAAGATGGTAGAGAGGAAGAGGGGCTGGGGTTTATTAAGCACTGGACTTCCTCAGAGTGAGGGCTGAGTGGATGGCATGGCCTCTGAGCTGCTCCTCCAAGTGTGGTAGATGAGAAAGCTACGCATGTGGCCCTCTGTCATGGGTGCCCTGCTTGGACACTACTACATGGATTCCTACGGACTTGAGAAAAAAACGGTATTTTAGGCTCAGAGGATCACATTAAGACAGTGTTGACTGCATATGAAGAATGTCAAAGGAAGTGAGAGAAGAAAATAGAAAATACTGTCCAGGACTTTCAGGAACACCCAAATTTAGAATCCTTTAGATAAAATGAAAGTTATGAGCTCAGAATCCGCACGAGCGACATCTGTCAGTGGATCGATCCTGGTACAAAGCGTGTTTAGGTGTTCTGGGTATTCAAAAGGGCAGTTAAACCTGCTAAAGTAACTAAATTAGTTCAGGAGCCTTTGAATGGTAAAAAAAAAAAAATGGCTTACTTTTTAAACTGGAAAAATATGGACAGTAGAATAAAAGGAGCCTCTGAAAGCGTAAGTACAAGTTTTATCAGGTGGGAAGAACAGAGAAGGCATGAAGATGACCATGTAGGCACCATGGGAACTCGTGTGTGAAAAGAACTAGTATGAGAGGTGACAATATTCATTTTTGTTTACTTCCACAGATAAACCAGTCTTCTTTAACAGTTTATTCACTGCCAGAAAAATCTGTACATTAAACTCAAAACACTGACCACCTGGCTCTAAGATTTTGTTTTAAATAAATAAATAAATAAATAAATAAATAAATAAATAAATAAATAAATGAAATTCTGTTTTTAAATTTGTGATAAGTCTTCTCAGATGTTTTCCCTTCAGCTCCAAGTGGAGCCAGTGAACAACAGCCAGTCACACCCACAGAGGGGTCCAGGACCAACACTGCAATTCAGTGACTTAAGTTGTTCACAAATTGTCATGCTTCAGAAAAAAACTATTCAGTTGAATAATCACATGCTAAGAAATAAAGCTCTGGTATACCCTCTTCTGAACTGCAGGTCAACAAACAAATATAAGTAAGCTCTTCAAAAGTACATTTAACTTCAAAACTTCATGAAAAAAGCAAGTTCATTACAAGGTCAATACTATGGTCATATTTATATGATATAAATGATATATGGATGGATGGATGGATGGATGGATGGATGGATGATGGAGAGTGAGACCGAGAATGGTTATATAAGAATTCAGATGGATACTCATCATATTATTATGTGGTTACACCAAAGATACTATTCTCTTTTATTTCATATACTCAAGAAAAATTTGACTCCAGAACACTGAATATATATTAATTTTTAATTACTTTTCTGTTTATTAATCTGAGCATGCTTATCCTAAATAGTACAAAAATAATATAATCTTAGAACAAAACTAAGTTAGAACAATTCCAACATAAAACCAAAGAAAGAGAACAGAAATCCATTGCTATTATTAGTACATATATAAACTACTAACATTAAAATCATAATTGCTTTGGTGAAAATTCTTGCCCAGAATTGGAAACTGAATTTGCTACAGTAAACTCAATTTGGACCCTGCCTGCCTGGTGGCTAAATTGGTCCCCAGCCATCTACCTGTGTGGGTAACAATAACAGCACTGCTCAAGTAAAGCTAAGTTTCTCTGGAGCATCACGAATTCCTGTAGACACTTGTAATTTGGTAGTTTCAGCTACTGAAATTGAAATGAACTATTGAAATGAGTTGCCTACAAATATCTATTTCTTGAAGTCCCAGAGCCTTTGACCTTTTGATATTTCAAGAGAATGAATGAAGCTATAAGATTTTGAGCAGCTGCTTGATGGTGGGAACATTCACCCAGTACAGCCTCTGTCCCTCTAAGAACCTCCACCTCTGTCTCTCTTGGCCACTTTGTTTCGTGTTCCAAAACGAACAAGGAATTCAGACAAGGCCCCAGTGGTTCAAAACGAATAAAGCAAGCCTAGACTTCTATGGGAACCAAAAGAAAAGAAATGCTATAAAGCCACTACGATACCAGAGACCCTGAATGTTCCCTGGATAGCAAGGTCACCAACAGGCAGTTAGAAGTGGTCAGAACTTTAGCTCCCACTAGCAGGTACCTTGAACTAATATGTACAAAACAGAGAAACACAGTGCCAGCCTGATAAAAATAGTGAACTGAGAGGAAAATACTGAAAGAGATACTCTGTGTATCTATTGGTGTGGGATGAGGGAGGGGCAAAGCACAGTAAGGAGGGGCCAAAGGGGAGAGTCCAAAATGAAGGGAAATTAATTACAGAAGACTATGACAGTGGTAGAATTAGTAGGCTAAAGTAATATTTCAGTTAAGCACCTGAGTACTAATTTTCTAAATTATCAAGTTGTCTTAAAAAAATAAAAGCATCGGGGCGCCTGGGTGGCTCAGTTGGTTAAGCCACTGCCTTCGGCTCAGGTCATGATCCCGGAGACCCGGGATCAAGCCCCACATCGGGCTCCCTGCTCGGCGGGAAGCCTGCTTCTCCCTCTCTCACTCCCCCTGCTTGTGTTCCCTCTGGCTGTGTTTCTCTCTGTCAAATAAATAAAATCTTTAAAAAAAATAAAATAAATAAAATAAAAGCATCTATCAACATCTACTGAAGAACAATTTCACTACCCAGCATGATCTGCTCTACCATACACTTCCCTCAACTAAACAGTCAAGCTGAATCCTATCTAAGCTGATCACAGAACTATCCTGGTTATAACTAAATACTTAAAGCTATAAAATTTTTACCTTGGACCTTATAATCATGCATGGTGGACACACTGTACCTAAGAGTTTATTAAGGGAACAAATTAATGAAGCTCGTTTTTTATATGTTCATCTGTATACTTTATAATATTAAATAAGTCTCTACATTAACTATCAGGAATATTAACTACTCTGTGAGAGAAAAGAAAGGAAGAAAGGAAGGAAGAAAGGGAGGAAGGAAGCAAGGAAGGAAGGAAGGAAGAAAGCAAGCTATAGCTTTTGAAAGAATCAGGGAGTTTTCAGCTCACTGAGTGAAGGATTGGAGAGAGCCTCTTCACCAGGAATACAGATCCACATGCCTCCCACAGGGTGACAAGAGCTGAAAGACACTGCTGGGCTCTGGCGGGGTCTGCAGGTGGCCTTATGGGAAAGCAGAAGCGTTCCTGCAGCATGTGCTGTGGTCTCACAGCCTGTTCCGGTTAACTAGACCTTTCCACAGACACTTTCAGAAAACACTCTGTAGTTGTCCATTTTATATCTCCCCCTGTTTAGAAATTACTGCACTATGGCTGTCACTTTCTCCCACCATGAACTTCTACTTGGAGAGGCAAAATGCATTTTCAGTAATACAAATCGTAGAAGTGCAAGAAAGGAAAATACTTCTTAGGTGAATTAAAATAAGAATCGATATACTTCCCAATCATTATTGTAGAATTTTTTTTTTTTACCACAATTCAATTCCATGAGCTTACTTTTTGTGTCAAAATGTAATTTAAATTTTGACTATTTAAAGGCCCTAAGACTTTGCTTCGGTCACCTTAATCGCTTCCATTCCTAACATTTTTAATTTTTCCAGTTGTCTATCAGTGGCATTTGTCTTTCATCAAACTTCTTTACCATTTTTTAAGAGAATTATCATCAAATTTCCTGAATTTAAGAATATTTGCTAACCAAACCTCCAAGACAGATTTTTCCTTCTTGCTCAATAATTTCCCACAAATTCATTTTAATATCATTTTCTCAAGTAAAAAAATATAGTTTACTTATGATTAAAGAAATCACGTTAGGATTGAAATTGCCATAAAGAAAAGTCTTTTACTTTCCCAGAAAATACTTAGTTTTAACACTTGACGGGTTTCCAAAAGCCCTGGGAAAATAACACATTAAAAAAACCCTCGATTTTGTGGTTGCTATCCTGAGTAATATCTGCGGCCTCCTCAACCCTACAGCTATGCTGCCCAAGTGTGATTCAGTGGCCTGAAAACTGAAATTCTGTGCCATTTTGGTAACCACAGATTTTTATTGTTGAAGACACTACATTAGCCATGTTTCATCCTTTCCATGCATGTAGATTACCCCTCAGTTTAGTCATGTCCTTTTCACTGAGAGTTGCTGGGAAAAACAAAGATTTACACAGAATGTTCTTTTCAAGACATACTAGAAAATCATCCCCCACCCAAAACTGCACACTCGTATTAGATAAGCAGGGAAAACAGAGTAATTTCTAAGATTTTATTTATTTATTTGACAGAGAGAGAGAGATCACAAGTAGGCAGAGAGGCAGGCAGAGAGAGAGGAGGAAGCAGGCTCCCTGCTCAGCAGTGAGCCCGATGCAGACCTTGATCCCAGGACCCTGAGATCATGACCTGAGCCGAAGGCAGCAGCTTTAACCTACTGAGCCACCCAGGTGCCCAAAACAGAGTGATTTCTGATATTGATTCATAACAGATTCCAATTTCACTTAGATATTCCTATCGATTTGTAGCTCCCATCACCAACTACTCAAGGGAGAGAGCTATATATTATTTCTTTTACCATATAAAATGTTTTATGGGCTTCTGAGAGTGCATGGGTGGCCCAGTCAGTTAAGTGTGTGACTCCTGATTTGGGCTCTCAGGGTGGTGAGATCAAGCCCCACATGGGGCTCCATGCTCTATGGGACATCTGTTTGAGATTCTCTCCCTCTCCCTCTGCTCCTCCCCAATTCATGCATATACTCTCTCTCTCTCTCTCTCTCTCTCTCTCTCTCTCTAACATAAATAAATGAATCTTTAAAGAATTAAAATAAAAGAACTAAAAATGTTTTACCAGTTAAGGATGATGAAGTAAATTAAAAATAAAAATTAGTCATGTATAATATTAGCTTTTGATTAATGACTGTAATAATGCTACATTAACTAAATTTTAGTTAAGATACACGGTTTGAGAAGCTGAAATATTTTCACACAGAAAGCAAATTGTATCCATGTGCCTGGAAGAAAAACACTGCTTAAACAAAACAAAACAAAAATAGTGCTTTATTACCATGTAAAAGAACAAATCCATTTAATAAAGTAGTATAATAAAAATAAATTTGTATGTATATTTTCACACAATTTATACCCAGAATAGTTAACTTTTCATCATTCATACTAAAGGAAATGAGCCATGCATGGATAATTTTAAAACAAAAATATTTAACCATGAGATGTTTCTGATTATTTTTCCATAAATTAAAATTTATCTTTAGGTTTCATTTAAGTACTTTTTTTAAAAAGATTTTTTATTCACTTGAAGAAAGAAAGAGAGAGTAGGGGGATGGACAGAAGGAGAGAAAGAAGCAAACTCCCCATCAAGCAGCAGCCTAATGTGGGGCTCGATCCCAGGACCCCAAGATCACAACCTGAGCCAAAGGCAGGCACGTAATTGACTGAGCTACCCAGGTGCCTCCATTTAAGTAGATAATTAAATAGTCTTTCTGAATCAAGCAAAAGGTAAAATAAAATGATAAAATAATGTGTTTTGCAGAAGTTAACAGGTTTTGCAGGTAATATGTAAGTTTCTACATACAGCATACAGTCACACATAGGCACATACTGTGCTACCTGGTGATCTCACTTATGTTTTTCTCCTGGCACAACATTTAATTGGTAATACTCAACTCAATCTTTCTATTTTTGAAGTACAATGGGAGACTCACAAGAAATTTCTCTCAGATCAGTGATTTGGTCATATTTATACTTTCATGTTTCTTAATGATTGCTTTATTCACAGAACCTACAGACTTTTTAAAACTTACTTTTTTTAGGGCACCTGGTTGGATCAGCAGATTAAAGCCTCTGCCTTCGGCCCAGATCATTATCTCGGGGTCCTGGGATTGAGGACCACATCAGGCTTGGCAGGGAGCCTGTTTCCTCCTCTCTCTGCCTGCCTCTCTGCCTACTTGTGATCTCTCTCTCTCTCTGTCAAATAAATAAATAAAATCTTTTAAAAAAAAAACTTACTTTTTGAAATATAGCAAAACTTTTTAAATAGTAGCTTTTTAATTCCAAAAAAGGCCTTTTGAAAGATGAAAAGTTAGCATTCTAATCAAAGTCGACATACAGCCTCCCTCAGAAAAAAAAGTTATCAGAAAGATTCTAATATGGGGTTCTTAGGTGGTTCAGTTGGTTAAGTGTCCCTGGGTGGCTCAGTTGGTTAAGTGTTGGTTAAGTGGTTTCAGCTCAGGTCATGATATCAGGGTCATGGCATCAAGCCCCGCACTGGGATCTACTCTTGGTGCAGTCTGCTTGAGATTCTTTCCCACTCCTTCTTCTTCTCCTTCTACTTCTTCCCCTCCTCTCTCTCTCTCTAAAATAAATAAATAAAATCTTTTTAAAAAATGAAAGATACTCAGGGAGTTCCAGGGTGGCTCAGTCGGTTAAGCATCTGTCTTCAGCTCAGGTCATGATCTCTTATTTAATTAAATAAATAAATAAAATCTTTTTAAAAAGAGAAAGATACTCAAAAAGGGAGAGATAATTTATATACATTCTCTAGCATGATCCCTCAATAGTTTGCTTAAAACTTAATAATAAAATGAATGAAGGTGACAGAAAACAAAATCCCAATCTAACAACTGTATAAAGAAAAGGAGCCAGAGGATTATTGCAAATATTTGTGTAACAAAGAAGGAAAAGGGAAGTTTACAAAAGTGAAATAAAAATAAAATTATATAAAATAAATAAATAAATAAAATTATGTACCTTACACAGACTCAATATATCTGTATAGCTGGATCTTGATTACCACATTTTAACAATAAATAAGTAAAATAAGTATATTACTTTATTATAATAGCAACAATTAACCTCACATAAATTTTTTATTTCACTAAATTAACTTAATCATCATCTAAGTCTATAATCTCCTAGAAAATATACAGTAGATCAACTGCAATAGGGAGACAAAATTAAAAAGGGAAGATTCTTCAAGCTAAATGATTTCATTTTTCCAAAACAAAGGCATAAATGTTATGTATGAATCAGAGTAAGAAGCACATAATATGCATAGATCCTCAATTCTCCCTTATCTGATAAATTTTTCTGGACAATCTGGACAGCAGACATAAAAACACATAGCTATTTCTTACTCGGAAGGGGATATGCCTGGCTTGAGGAAAACTTCCCTTCCTTCCCTTCTTCAAAGGAAGAGAGACAATGCCCTCCCATCCAAAAGAAAGGAAGTATCTCCTTCTCCTTAAAACAAAATGGAATAGAACTCTCCCACACCCATAGGCACTCATACACATATATTCATATATGCTGCACACACATCCACGTACAATAAATCTAATATGTAACTTCTATCCTTTAAGAAGTAATATAATAAATGTTATAGACATGAGCTTTAAGAGAGGTATTAAATCAGGAAAACCTAGTTTATCAAAAAAATGAAAATAAATATAAAGGAATATGAATAATCTTAAAAAGATTAGCTATCTCTATACTTAATCCTAAATGACTTGAATAGAAGTAAACACAGGAAAGCAAATTTATAGGCTCGGTACTGCAGAGGAATGGAGGAAAGTCATATTCTGAAAATAATACAGATAGCCCAAGATGAGAGGAATAGTAAAAAAAAATAAAATAATAAAATAATAAAATTAAATTAAATTAAATTAAATAAAATTAAATTCTAAAAAATAGGAATGCCTCAATGGCTCAGTCGGTAAAGAGGCATCCAACTCTCGATCTCAACTTGGGTCTCAGGGTTGTGGGTTCAAGCCCCACATTGGGCTCCACAGTGGGCATGGAGCTTACTTAAAAATAAATGTTTATTTTTAAGAAGAGACAAAAGAAATGAGGATGACAGAAAAGAAATAAGAGGGCACTTGGGTGGCTCAGTTGGTTCAGCGACTGCCTTCGGCTCAGGTCATGATCCCACTGACCCGGGATCGAGTCCCGCATCGGGCTCCCCGCTCGGCGGGAAACCTGCTTCTCCCTCTCTCACTCCCCCTGATTGTGTTCCCTCTCTGGCTGTGTTTCTCTCTGTCAAATAAATAAAAAATCTTAAAAAAAAAAAAAAAGAAACAAGAAAGGAAGACAAGTGTAATAGAGACAGGGAAGATGGAAGCAAAGGAGGAGGGTGAGCTGTAGTGGCACAGTTTGCTCTGAGTGAAGAAG
This sequence comes from Spilogale gracilis, assembly GCA_004023965.1. Lineage (NCBI taxonomy): Eukaryota > Metazoa > Chordata > Mammalia > Carnivora > Mephitidae > Spilogale > Spilogale gracilis. Next base: position 100,043 of record PITA01000136.1, on the reverse strand, counting down.
AAGGTGTGAGCCAATGCTACCAGCACAGTGAAAGAGAATAAGTGACAACCCAGCGGGTGAATGGCTAGAAAGGAATACTGAGGAACATAAGGAAATATTTGAGTTAACAGTAACAATAGTAATCTATATATAAATAGATACGTAGATAGACACGGATATAATTGGGTATATAGACATAAATTGATATATGTATCAATTCAAGTTTGTAAAGTACTCACTATTTCATTCGATTCTCACCACAATGAGTTAAGTATTTTCATTTTGTCTGTTATACAAATAAGATGAAGAATCTACAATTTAGAGGATTAAGTGATTTGACAAAGGTAGACTGGTGTCTGTCTGTTTATTCCCCTCCCCTCCCACACAAACAAGTAAGTGAGACCACCAAGACTTAAATCTAGGTCTCTAAATGTTTAATTATGTTTGCCCATACCCATTTAAGCTCTTAACAAAAAGCCAATTAATTCCTCCCTTTTCCTCAACCTCCCTACATTTAATCCATTAGAAAAGCCTTAAATAAGACCCACCACGATTTGCAAAAATGGTCACTCCTTTTTTTTTAAGATTTATTTATTTATTTTAGAGTAGGGGTAAGAGGGGCAGAGTGAGAGAGAGAATCCCAAGCAGACTCCCCGCTGAGCATAGAGCCTGGCCTGGGACTTGATCTCATGAACCTGAGACCATAACCTGAGCCAAAAGCCAAAGTCAGATACTCAACTAACTGCGTCACCCAAATCATCACTTCTAATGTCCTCCAGCCGTGGTCCACCTCTGCCATGACAGGCTTTCTGCATATTCTTCTTTTTCTCTCTGGAAAAGTCTTCCCCTGTACCTCTTCTCCCTCACACAAACATCCCCCATGATCCCACTCAACATAATTAACCACTGCTCATAACCCTACTCATGTCACTTTCAGAAAGGCTTCACTAGTACTTTGGTAAAATCATGAACCCATGCTCCATAGTATTTATCATCAGTGTTATACTTCTATAGGGTTTTTGTGCATGTGATTATTTGATCATTATTTATGCTATCACTAGACAGCATGTTCCATGCATATAGGCTCCACATATGTTACTTCTTTTTCTTTTTCTTCTCTCATTTTTATTTATTTATTTAATATTATTTTTTAATATTTTATTTGTTTATTTGAGAGACCTAATGAAATAGGGAGAGAGGGAGAGTATGAGAGGGAGGAGGCTCAGAGGGAGAAGCAGACTCCTCACTGAGCAGGGGGCCTGATGCAGGACCTGATACCGGACTCCAGGATCAGGATGCGAGCCAAAGACAGTCACTTAACCAACTGAGCCACCCAAGTACCCCTCTCATTTTCATTTATTTATTTATCAACTGATAGCCAACTATGTTCCTAGTACCCAGAGCAGTGCCTGCCTTGTACACAAGTTTTGTAAATGTTCCTGAATGAGGAAGAATGTCTCTACTGGATTTATATTCTAGAGGCAGTTCATACAAGGTTCATACAAGATCACATAAGTCCATAGTAAGGAGTTTGGAATTTTAGCTGAGTGCTATGTGAAGTAACTAAAGAACTTTGGGGGTGAGGGGAGTATGAGCTAATCTTAAATTTTTAAAATTGTACTGCTTCCACTGTATAAAGAATACACAAACACCAGAAAGAGGGGAAAGAAAGTATACTTGCTAGAAGCAACCACAATGGTCCAGAAGAATCATCACAGCCTGTTAAGGGCAAATGTGTAAGTAAAAGAGCTAGAAAAACAGAGCAGACGGGGCACACAATGGTATAAAATGGCCAGACGCTGAAAATGTTAATGAACTGCACATGGGGAATGAGCAAGAACAAAATAAAAAAATTTAGTTTTAGGTTTGAGGTACTAAGAAGACAAATAATAAAACTTCAGATGTGAGTATAGAAAAAAAAAAGAAGTCTGAGCTTTTTTGAAAGAGTCATCAAAAGAAAGATTCTACAGGGGTACCTGGTTGGCTCAGTTAAGCATCTGATTTTTTTTTAAAGATTTTATTTATTTATTTGACAGAGAGAGATCATAAGTAGGCAGAGAGGTAGACAGAGAGAGAGGAGGAAGCAGGCTCCCTGCTGAGCAGAGTGCCCAATGTGGGACTCCATCCCAGAAACCCTGAGATCATGACCTGAGCCAAAGGCAGAGGCTTTAACCCACTGAGCCACCCAGGCACCCCAAGCATCTGATTCTTGATCTCAGTTCAGGTCACAATCTCAGGGTCATAAGTTCAAGTCCTATGTTGGGCTCCATCCATGCTGGGTGTGGGAAGGAAGGAAGGAAAGAAGGAAGGAAGGAAAGAAGGGAGGGAGGGAGGAGAAGGGAGGGAGGGAGGGAGGGGAAGGGAGGGAAGAAGGAAGGAAGGAAAAAAGGAAGGAAGGAAGGGTGGGAGGGAAGTTGGTTCTAAGTAATGGAAATTTTGAAATATATGATCTTCTAGGAATCTAACATAAGGGAGATTTCAAAAATAAAAATTGTGTATGCCTTCTACAAAAAATAACGTTAGCTACTCGATTTTTTAATCATCCTGACATGTCCATATTCAAGAATCTATTCTTAAATTTTGAATTGGGCTAGACATTAAACGTCTAAATCACAAGATTTAGTTATAATCTGGGATGCTTCACACCTTTTTTCAGGGTGGTTCACATTTATTTTATCTCAGGACCCCTCTAAATATATTTTAGCATCATTAACATCTTGAAATCAATATAAAAAAAAGCTGTTAGCCAAATCTTAGTGCCACATCTAAGTTCGTAAGTCCTCAGAAAACTATCAGCAAGTGTGGGATAACCATTTTCTATGTCAACTACAAGCTATGTTTTTGTTTTACAATGGCAACGAATGGTTCACTCAAAGTTGGAAAAAATATATGAAAATTCAAACAAACCAATTTATTTCCTAGCATACTGTATTTTTTTAAAAAGATTTTATTTATTTATTTGAGAGTGAGTGAGAGAGAGCAGGAGAGGGGAGAAGGTCAGAGGGGGAAGCAGACTCCTTGTGGAGCTGGGAGACCGATGAGGGCCTGAGCCACCCGGCGCCCTCCAGCATACTGTATTAAAATTATGTCTAATAACCAAAGGACTGGGGGTGGGGGCAGGAGGTCCACACTGCAAAGAAGTACTGATGGAGATAAATGGAGAACTCTTCAGATCACAAGTATTTATCTAAAGTTAAATTGTCTTCAAGTCAGAATTAGACAAGGATAAATAGCTGAGAAATAACAAGACACAGAAAACCCTGTTCGCCAGTAAATATTCTGCTACAAAAAGAGTCTTTTCCCTTCTAGAAGTGCAAATTATTGCAGGTCCTATAAAGCAGAAATTATCAAAACACAGCACCGTGTTTTCACACAGTCTTCTCAATTTAAATCACCAAATAAGTAAAATGTACTCCTCCCTTTCCCGGCTCTGTGGCCTCTGAAGCTCCCTTACCTATTACCATAAAATCTCATCCTGATGGAAAAGTCTCTGCTTAAGACTTGCTAATTGTCAGCAAATCATAAGGCTTTCCCAGATATACCATTTTTTAGTCCTCTCCTACAATTCCCCAAAACCTTCTTCCTGCTACTTTCCTCATCAATAAACGATACGGTATCATAACCAAAAGAATAAGAGGAAGCTCTCACCCCAGAGGTCCACACATTACCACAGGGTTTGACTGTGTAGACTTCTTCCTACAGGCTAACCTCACTTGGCTTCCTTGTGCCTGAGAACTCAAAGATCGACAAGTTTCAAACCAGAAAAAGAGACCTGGTTTCAAAGCAAATAGGCATGTTAATGCATTGTCTTACTGTGGTACATGATTTTACTACTCTGTATTGGGGAAAGGACACGAGAATGATAAGAATAATAGCAAATTAATGAAAACCACTCCTAAGTATTCTGGGCTAGTACTATCTTAATTAGAATGGGGAACAAAGATTTGCCTGAAAATGTCTGCAGGGCTTTAAAAAACAGAACATTTTTATGAAAAAACAAACAACTATGGGCTATCACATCTACATAATTACCTAGCAAGTTAAATTTCAATAGTTAGAGTATTTTTTATTGCAATGTCACTGCCTAGTTTAAAATCTCATAAAACTTCAAGGTTCTGGCCTGAAATTACTGCAGTTCTGAATCATCATATAATCATTATCACATTCACTTAAACTCTAACATACTGAAATTTATTTCCTAAAAACAAGTGTAGTCTCTCTATTAAATCTCAATTTAGATATCTTTGATTTCCATGGTTTGATGATTTATTTTAATTGCCTATAAAAGAACATTATGTTGTTTTAACAAAAGCAAAAAATATTTATTTTAGCATAACTACTAACAGAATCTATATTATACTGGATATTATAAGAAAACTATCTTATGTCTCTTCCAACAATACCTAAAATATTTTTGTGAGCATGTGTTCTGCTACATTTTGTTTAAGGGTGCACATTTCTTTTTTTTTTTTTTTTAAAGATTTTATTCATTTGACAGAGAGAAACACAGCCAGAGAGGGAACACAAGCAGGGGGAGCGACAGAGGGAGAAGCAGGCTTCCCGCCTAGCAGGGAGCCTGATGTGGGACTTGATCCCAGGTCTCCAGGATCATGACCTGAGCCGAAGGCAGTCGCTTAACCAACTGAGCCACCCAGGTGCCACTAAGGGTGCACATTTCTAGTACAACTAGAAAGTTTAGTAGCTACATAAAATCTATAATTATAATTTTATAACATCTCTGATTTGATTTAGATAAAAAATTCTAAAAACCTCTCTGAATAAAAAAATTATTTTAAATTGTACATTAAACTCATTTTAAATAATTTACATATGTGTATTAAAGTTTGTATATACAAAAATACCAAGTTATTGAAAGTGGGACAACATATTTTTGTCTAAAATTCCTGAACTTGGAATCAGAAGCCCCAGATCCGACTCCCGCTTTCTCCATGCATTAGATGGATGACTTGGGATGGCCGCTTAACTCCTTGCATCCTAGTTAATATCATCTGGGGAAACAGAGACAGCACCTGCATTGTCCTGAGGGCTGATTTAGGAGGCTAGCTCTTACCAGCCACATAAACTTGGGCAAGTGACATAGTTGTGCAGGTCCTCAGCTCCCCCATAAGTCACAGAATGGTGATTATAAATACATCTCCTTCATAAGACTGCTGTCATGAATATATGTGACCATTTACATAAAGTGCTGAAGACCATGTTCCGTACATAGCAAGATCCCAGTAACTATCACTACTTGTGCTGTTGTCCTTACGTGGGATAAATGCCACAAACACAGTGTTCTGAAAGGAAAACACTCAGGCAGGCTAGAAAGCCCAGCAGGTCTGGAGCAGAATGCAAGACCAGTATTCTGGGCTGCAATGCCTCCAGCCCACAACCCTTAATGGGTCCTTGATGAAATATCTTGTGTTACTACGGCAGCACGTTCTCCATTCAGGTGAGTCAAGTCTAAAAGCAAGACTGCTCCTTCCCAACCATCAAATCCCAGGAAGACTTTTTCTCATCAGATGGGACGTTCTGCAGAAGCTTTGAAGACACAAGCCTGAACTCTCTCTCTCTAGACTAAAAGGAAATCTGAACACAGTAACATTTAACTTCATTGAATTAGTTCTTTATGAGGCCAGAAAAAAAAAAAAAGTCATGATCTATTAAAAACACTCGAAGCTCTGGGAGCTGGGACGGATGTTGGAATCCTTTCAACTGTGGAAGAAATGATTCAGGACGCAGAGACGTGCTAGGAGGCTCCTAATGAAACTCGGCTCACATTCATCATGGGCTGGATCCTGGAACGGTTTTTGCTTTGTCCCATATGGTACTTTAAATACATTTCAAACTATTGTTGGTTTATATAGTACATGACAGAAGATGATTTAAACACAATGCCCCAACTGTATATTTGTTTTGGTTATAACACTTACTGTGTGTGCAATAAATGCCCCACTACAAAAATAATAAAAAATGTTTTTCTAACACATAAATCATCCCCTGCTTTGTTGCAGTGAAAGTGTGGATTAAATACATGTGATTTGTTTTGTTTTGTTTTTAAGTTCCCACTGAGAGTCTTTTTAAATTTGTTTTAAATTTATGTATGTTACAATTAAGGCATATTTTATCCCTTATGTTTGATTTACAGAAATAACTACTTAAACATGGTGACAGCATCAGTTTTTAAAAACATTAAATATTATAAACTAATATGCAAAAAACCAAGAGTTTCTGAACATGCCCATTTTCAGTATAACTAAACATACAACATATCGAAAAGATGGGAAGATGGATTTCAAACTAAAGATTCTGTTTACAATAAGTGCCCCCAATAAAACAAAGTTTCTCAGAAGTTTTGAGAGTATAAAAGAAGTATTCGTTTTTCCCCTTAAAGAATATACTTTTCACCTGGAGCATCAGCTGATCAAGTTAAAATAGCATAGGGTACTGGAAGAGGGAGGCGCTGATGACAGGACCGTCTTGCCCAGCTACTGGTTTCAGCAAGTCATTCCACAATCAGAAGCCACTTCCTTTACACGTAGAATGAGCTCTGTCTATGAGGTCCCCTCTAACACTGTATGCCTATGGCTATGCCTTCTGGTGCTCTACTCCATAGGAACAATCTGTTCTACCCCATCTGGAGTCCATCTGTTCAGTCCTATTCTAAACTCTGCCACTTACTTAGGCAAGGGTCTTTACCAAGGCATTTACCCTCTCCTTGCCCTAGTCTCCTTGCCTTTGTAATTTGTGATAATAATTATGCAATATTAACACACTGCCTACCTGCCAGAGAAAAGGACCTAAAAAATCCCAGGATTTTACATCATTACAACTGCCAGGCCAAGTGTTTCTGTTTAGCCCAATGTTGACTGAGATTATATTAGGCACACCATCTACAAGAATAAATACACACATCCATATACATACACACACACACACACACACACACACACACGACAACATTAAGCACATAATCATTATTATTTAAGAGTTATGAATAACGGCAGAAATATGGATATGTCCTCCCTCTTTTTATTTACTTACATATTTTACTTTGTATAACCTACTTGAAATACTGAATAAATATGAGGCAATCTAACCTAGATGAAAAAGACAGACTTGGTTTCCAAACCTACGTCTGCCACTTACCACTTTTCTGGTCTTGAACAGGACACTCAACTTCCTCAACAGCCTAATCTGAAGCACAGATACTGGGGTGACAATAGCTTCTATGTTAGGTCACTGGGAAAATGAAGGAGGAAAACACGCTGAATGAGCCCGCACAACTCCAGCTCACTGTGAGTGCTCCACAGACTGTAGCAACTGCCTTCTCGGTCTGCTCAGGCCCGATGCTTCACTCCTCCCGGCAGCCACTTACAGGTCAGGCTGCCAAGTCTCAGCTGCTAATGGAATGTGCTTTCTCACTCAGAACTTCAAAAAAGGACATGTTCATTATGCTCATCCACTGCTGGAGGGCACGGTGCTCAGCAATGGAAAGTCAAAAAAGATTATGCACTGAACCCGCTTTGCTGAATGTCATTACAAGTTTTAGCAACCAACTAATAGCTAGCATTCATTGGTTGCTTCCCCTGTGCCAGGCACTATTTGGAGTGAGTTATAAGTTATTGAATCCTTACAAGAACCACTTCTCACCACTCCTCTCCTATCACGCTGGCATCTTAACTGGTCTTCCTTCTTCTGACCTTGTCCTACTTGGTGTAGTCTCAGAATGGCAGCGGAAATGTTCTTGTTCAGTCAGATGCTGTTACTGCCTACCCAAAACCCTGTACTGCTTCATCTCACTACGAGTCATAACAGGGATCAGTGGAGACCTACAAACTCTGGACCACACTACCCCTCTGAACCTATCTCCTACGTACTTGTCCTGCTCCAGCTATAGTAATTCCTTACATTCCTTAAACGTGTCAAGCATGTGCCATCTTGAGGCCCCGCATTTGCTGTTCCCTCCACCAGGAATGCTTTTCCCCAAGGTACCTTCACTGACTGGACCCCTACCTCTTTCAGGTCTTTATTAACTGTCATCTTCTCAGAGAGGTCTTTCCTGACAATTTTATTAAAAACTGAAAGCTCCCTCTCCCTCCACTCCTAACCTGACCCCAGGATTCCCTACTCTTCTTCTACCATTTACACCACACCATATATTTTATTTATACTATTTCTTGTCTATCTTCCTCACTCTTCTGCATCCAGAATATAAACCTAGGGACAGGAATTTTTGCTTATCCATTTAATGCTGTATTCCTAGTGCCTAGAAAGTCCTGGGACACAGGAAATATTCATAAATTCATTCTTGAATTAATGAACAAACCCTAAAAGATAGATCAATTATATCCTTACTTTACAAGTGAGAAAAATGGAGAGGTTATCTGAATTCTGGTAAGATGCAGAAGCAGAATTAAAACACACACTCCAGAATGCACACTTGAACACTATGCTCTTCTCCCTCTCAGGATAAAGTTCACGTCCCCCCTACCGTGAGGTACACAACCCTCCATAACCTGGTTTAGTAGAGTTCCCCAGATTCCAGCCCACGCAGGGCACAGAGCTGCTGGTGGCGCCCAGGGCGTGCCACAATGTGTCACCCACCTCAGCTTTTGCAACAGCTAGCTCTTCAGCCTAAATTTTCTTCCTTTCTTCTTCCTGCTGTTTCCCTAGCTTACTTACACTCCCATCTCAGGATCTGGCCAGGAATATATGAGAAGGACAAGGTCTATCTTGCACAAGGAGATTCTTCAGTAGAGTGCCCCCTTTTAGACTACCACAGAATCCTGCACATGTTCCCTGAGAGGCTCGTCCCACATTTTTTGGAATTATATATTAATGTGTAACCTTCCCCAAAATTAATTAATTAACCAATGAACTAATTAATCCATAGAATCTGAAATAAGACATAACACAGAATTAATACTCAATTAAGTCTGAACTGAAAGGTGGCCACAGAGACTCACTAGGAAGTTTATGCGTTCAAGGTGTGGGAGGGATGTTACCGCTACCAACAATATCATATACAACATTCTTATTCCTTCATGGAGAATATACATGTATTCATTCATTCAGCCAACACATTTACCTGAACCTTCTACATGGGGTATTGTGTGTTAGACTCCATGGACTCTATGCAGATGAATGAGAGAAGTCTTCCTCTACCTTAGCCCTGTGCCCACGCCACCCCACCTCTGACTAGAAGCTGACGATCTTGTACTTAATTTAGTGCCACATAAATTTCACAGGAGTGATATGAGCGAACTACTACCAGAGCTGTGACACATGACAGATCATTTTAGGAGGCAGTGATAAGGAAAGACAGCATGAAGGAAGTCTTATCTAGCTTAACCTCAAAGAACGGGTTGTATCATAAAATATATTTTATATTAAATGAAAATAATACTAAGCCAGACCTTAAAAGTGAATAAAGTGAAATATCCTCTTTTCTGTCCACTTATAAGGACTCAAATAATTTATTATTTCTAAGCAAAAATTTTTTCATAGCCTGGCAGAACATTTAAAATCTTTATAACTGAACCCAGGAATGGGGAAAGGCAGAAAGGCTAATAAGAATGGAGCCCAGTCATAGTTACCATCTTGGAAGCAGTAGAAAGGGAGCCTATAAACGTTGGCCTCGCCAGTCATTAACACTGGCTGGAAAACACTGATCTAGCTTTGGCACTCACCTCCAACTTGGGCTTTTGATGGAACTGGATTGTCTCTGTTTAAGTGAGTATCTGAAATAATTAAACTCAACAAGTCATAGTCAAACCACCATGAAGAACTACTGCTTCATTTGCTCCAAACAGAAGAACATACAAAAACCAAAACAAAAAAATTAATATATCTAGTTCTACCAAATGTAAGACTAATCTATGTTGCTAAGAAAAAAAAAAAATCACTGAAAAAAAACTGAATGCCAGTATGTTTACACTCAGCACATATTAGGACAGAATGAAACACCATGCAGTGCAAGCCTGCATCTTATAATAGAATTAAGAATCTAAAGCAAACATATAAGCAAACAAAACTATCAAGTGGCAATCTGCAAACTATGCCTTGTGGGCCCAATCTGTCCTGCCTCTTGTTTTCGTGAAACAAAGTTTTGTTGGGGGCACCGGGATGGCTCAGTTGGTTAGGCATCTGCTTTCGGTTCAGGCCATGATCCCAGGGTCCTGGGATAGAGTCACACATGGAGTCCTGAATCAGGCTCCCTGTCTCCCTGCTCAGCAGGGGGTCCATTTCTCACTCTGTCCCTCCCCCTGCTTGTGGGCACTCTCTGCCCCCCCCCAAGATAAATAAATAAATAATCTTAAAAAAAAATAAAGCTTTGTTGGAACATAGCCACATTCATTCATTTACATATTGGGTCAGGACTGCTTTCACGCAGCGCCAGCACAATGAATTTAGCCACAATGTAGAATGTCTGGCCCACACAGCCTGTAACCAGACCCTTAGAGAAAGCGTCTGCAGATCCCTGGATCAAGCTAATAATACAAATCTTTTATCTGTGACTGGTACAACTGATATAATACTTCTTGACTATAGAAGAATTTTAATTCTACAAACTTCCAGAAAACTTTTGATTTAATAAATATAATCTTATTATCATCATAAGGTGTAGTGCAGTCACCTGTTCAGAGAGATTTAAGATCTTAGTTTAAAATCTATAGCTACTTGGGATTTACTACAAACAAACAGTAAGTTGCTATGTAAAGGTATGCATTCACGTGTAGTGTGTATATATGTTCCTACAAGTTTCAACTTCATTGCAGCAGCTAAAATCCAAGCTAAAACACGCACAACTGACCATTTTTTATGAACAATTTGTTTCTAGAATGTCAAGGTTTTTGGTTGAATAAAGTCCAAATTCATTCAGTTGTGAAACCATTATTTAATGAATAAGCTGTAAAATACATTATAAATTTTGGTGCATGAGATTATGTGGTCTTGACTCTAAAAACCAACTGAATGCACTACAACTCTAGTATTAAACTAAAACCTCAGTAGCTCAGATATTTTTTTATTTCTGCCCTGTTCCCAGAGGCGTTGGGCCATGGAGTCCTGACAGCCTTCAGTCTGTTCTCCCTAACTGCAAACTCCCCACTGTAACAAAACTTCCACACAGCTGCTAGAGAAATTTTGTAACCAAAACAAAACAAAACCTAATTCTACTACTGCTTAAACTCTTTTAATGGTTCTTCACAGTTCACACACAAAAAAGTGAAAACTCCTTCACCAGCTATCCAAACTCTTTCAAACTTTAGCCTCTAAATCATTTGCAAAACCACCATTTTTGCACATGTCCTCAGTTTCTGGAATACCTTCCTCCCCTCCTATGCCAACTAAGTCTTAGTGTTACTCCTCCCAGAAGTTAACCTGATGCCTCCCCCATCTTCCTCGCCAGCAGATTTGGTCATGCTCTTGTGTATTGCCACAGTTCCCTGCACCCAGTGCTCCGTGAGTGCACACAGGGTTACAACCCAATGGACGGCATGCTCCTTCAGAGCAACAGATGTGTTCTAATCATCTGTCTGGATGTCCAGCCATTTCCTCACCTAAAGTGCAAACTGGACAAAAAATCTGTTGTACAAATGAATGCAACAATGATAACCAACACAATAAGTCAAGTAGAACACAGTGCGCATGAGAACTTGATTTCTGAAAGCAGGTCCAAATCCCAGATCCACCACTTACTGGCTTTCACACACTGCAGGTTATTAAACACCTCCAAGTTCAGTTTCCCTCATACATAAAACATAGATAAAGACAGGGGTGCCTGGGTGGCTCAGTTGGTTAAGTAACTGCCTTTGGCTCAGGTCATGATCCCAAGAGTCCTGGGATCGAGCCCCACATTGGGATCCCTGCTCAGCAGGAAGCCTCTCTCACTCCCCTTGCCTGTGTTCCCTCTCTAGCTGTGTTTCTCTCTGTCAAATAAATAAATAAAATCTTACAAAAAAAAAAAACCACAGCATCTACTTTATATGGTTGTATTAAGATTAAATAAAAGAATTCAAGCAGAATATTTAACACGGGGCTGGCTATGATAGTAAGATAGCTATTATTATCTTATGTGCAGCTATTTTCATTCCCCTTGTATTAGGATATTGCTCTTTTCACAAAATTAAAGAACAAAAAAGAACCCAGAAGAAATCAACAAATCCACTACAATCTTGATAATCATAAAGTCATACTGGGGCACTAAGGGAAAATCTGGAAATTCAGAATGCACATAAAGGAAAAAAACTCATCAGCCAAAGACAACGGTGGTTAACATTTTCATCATGTGTTATTAATACAATAGTATAATGTTTAAAAGATAAACATTAATTCATCATGTTTTCCTTAAGGAATTTCTCTCTGAAGAGTTCTTAATGAATAGTTTACATATTTAAAGTTTCTTATCAAGATGCTTTAATGCAATCTTATGATTGTAATAATTGTACATGTTCCAGAACCCTTATACAGAGCATAAACACAAACACACACATCCTTTCATCGGCATCACTCACATAGCTATGCCAGGCTCATTACCGTCAAAAGTGTACAAAATATGAAACATATGGTAAGGAAAGCCAAGACCCAGCAAGAGATGGCCTTCAGCAAGATGAAGTTTCTTAGAATTCTGTAAAAACTTTGCTTTTATTTTACAAGCACTGAAAAAAAGTAATTGGACATCCAGAATGCAGAAGACAGAGCAGTGTGGCCACAATCTGTTGTGTTCATCAAAAGTTTTAAAAGGCTGTTTTGTAAGAAGGTACTCATGATATTCCTCCACTCTGACACTTCCACCAATTAAAGTGTGTTGAAAACGAAGCAGCCAATACAAGAACGCATCACTCCTAAAAGAAACCAAGTTATGTTTTGTACAAGTATTCCTGAGTAATACTGAGATCTACCAAATATTGGCCAGTAAAAGCCTCCTGAAGATAATCAGGTATCTTCAGCCACATATTTGTACTTATTCTGTTATTCTCATTACATTAACATTGAGTAAGAGATGAGAAGAGAACCGAGAAAAAACTATTACTATTCATCATCTAAATTTCTCTTTGAAGTGGTGTTGTGAAGGAAAACTATGTGTGAGCTTGATGTTAAGAGCACCATTTCTTTTTTCTTTTTTTTTTTTTAAGAGCACCATTTCAATACTAAAAAATATCACTTTCAGATTGGGCTTGTGTCACCTATGAGAGATTGAATGAAAATTTTTTGAAAAGTCAACATAGGAATAAGTAGGATTCTAGTGCATGTATTAATTTTCATGACATTTAGAATTTGTTGTTTGTATAATTGCTTATATTACTGTACATGGTGGTCTATTTTTCTAAATTTATTCCCTGAGGATATCCCGTAGGAATTCCCACCTTCGGTCTGGGATCTCCAATCTGAAATGCCACACTTGTTATTCTTTAGTCTTCCAGATTTTACCCCTTGACCTTCAACTGAGGCTAACAACCCTGCCCCATCTCCCATCACACAGAAAGCGCTATTGAGAAACCTCATTTATAGCTCTATGGCTTCTCTCTCAAGTCCTACGGGGCAGGGACTCTTGTTCTTCTCTTTAAGTTTCTCCTGTAAAGAGAGGCTGGTGCCTGGACCCTATGAAGGTGGTGATACACTTCTTAGGTTGAACCACATTAAATTATCATTTTTGAAGGTCAAAAATGATCAAATAGTAGTAGTTCAATTAAGTCCAACATACTATTTTTTTTGCAAATGGTTAATTACCAAGGATGTACTTGAAGGCAAGAATAGTTCTAAGTAATTTACATATATTAACTAACACACTTCCCACAAACACTTCCTATTGCAGGTACTTCTACTGTTCTGATTTTTTAAATGTGCAATCCAAGAAAGACACGTCGTTAAATAAATCACCCCAGGCCAAACAGCCAGCACATTTCACATGGGGATTGTTAACCACTGGACTATAGTTTCTGTTTCTGAGAAACACAGTGAGAGAAGGAACACAAGCAGGGGGAGTGAGAGAGGGAGAAGCAGAGGGGCCCATGACCTGAGCCGAAGGCAGACGCTTAATGACCCAGACGCCCCAAGTGTGCTATACTTTCTGACATCTATTTTTTTTTTGAGTAAATAAACAGTATATGCTGAGTGTATCTGCATAAACTAAAGATACTAAAAATTAGATTTTTCTAGTTGTTTCCACCAAAACATCCTAAACACAATGACATTCCAGGAGCAATGAGCACATCTAGAACTCTGATCTTGTTTATAAATGCCTTTTCCCACCAAAAGAAGGAGGGGTCGCTGGGAAAACTGGCTGGTTCCAGACCTAGTTGGAGGTGTAATACAAAGCATGCCTGGGATATCTTATTCTGAAAAACAATGATGGACTCAAAACTTTAAGTGGGGTATGTGAAAAGGACACAGGAGTTGGCTTGAAAGGTTCCCACTTAACAAATTCAGGACAGTTACAGTAGCAAACATGACTATAAAGGATGAAAACATGCTTAATTAGAAATAATCCATGAGACCACCATAAGAGAAAAAAGGTAGACAGGTCAGAGAAGAAAGCTGTCTTTACAGAAAAATGGCAAATAATACATGTAGAAGAAAGATCTTAAAAAATCACTATTTTGTAGTCCTCAGAGTAATTGCTAATTCAGGCACTAATCACTAGTGGATGCAAAACTCGTGAGTGAAAGGCTGTTGGATCTTCATGCAGCCTCAAGGTATATGCCCCCCAAAGCAGGTGAGCAGACACCATGATGTTGGGCTTGGCCTCAACCCTTCATCTGTGTACAACCTGATGCATCAGTAAGAATATCTATGGACTAAATGTTTAGAGAAACCCTAGGAAGGCAGATGTAAAAATGCTATATTAAAAGTTAGGTATCTTTTAAAGCATGGCTGAAATGACAGGAAAGTAAGGGAATTCCTCAGAGGACAAAAATGAAGACTGGAAAATTTGGAAGGGTTAATGAGCACAGGCTGGGATTTGCCTTGAAGTCAGTCAATCCCCAGTGGACTCAAACATGGGTTTAAATGAGGCAAAGCTAGGAGTCCAAACAGAATGAAATATTAAAATCTGGGACATTCACATCAGGGTGGGATCCCTGAACGGCTGCCTCAGTGATGTAGTAGGAAAAGCCCCAACTTGCAGAGGGCAATGATGGGGCCACATGCCTATCCTGACCTTGACTTAGATGGGAAAAGAAGATAAAACTTTCCTGAGAATTCCTAACCACAAGCTCACAATCGCTCAATTTGAGAATCAAAATTCATGCTACATGGATTGCCAAAAAAGCCTAAATCAAAATTTAGTTTAAATTAGCCCCAGATGATAGAGCTTCTAGGCATCTGGCAAGAGCAAATTCTAACTCTGTGAAGGAACATTTTTTAAACTCAGGTCCCACAGGATTCTCACAGATAAAGTTCAAAACAGCATGAGCTCAAAACAAGAACACAAAGACTAACCAAAAGAAAGCTGGTTGTAGCTAGACTAATAAAACCAAATAGACCTGAGGGTAAAATGCATTTGATAAAGATGTTAACATACACTGATAAAAGTTAATTTACTGGAAAGAATTAACAATTCTAAATATGCATGGACCCAGTAAAGTAACTTAACATGTATAAAGCCAAAGTAGAATTGTAAGATAAACTGTTAAATCTACCATCACAATGAGATTTAAACACACCTATCTCAGTACTTAAGAGAGCCAATGACAGAACTGCACACTTACCTGCCAAAAAAATTGATAAGTTAATCAATAAAACCCAGTACTATGCAAGCTGTGAACAGCATAATTATGTCTACATTAATGGACATACATGGATATATATTAGATTACAAATGAAAAAGAAGGAAAGCCAATCAATGGACTGAGAATTGTTAGCTCCTTAGGGGAGTATACTTGTATCGTATAAACACTGGACTCCTGATTTCCTTCCCATCTTTCCTCTTAAAGATTTTCTTATCTTAGTGCTTAGGGTCACAGAACCTGTAGTCATCACTGACCCTCTCTTTTCTTCCCACCCCACACCCTATCCATTAGCTTATTTATGGGCTCTGTGCTTAAAATAGATTTAAAATCCCACCACTTCTCATCACTTCAACAGTTACTACCCCAGTCCAAGACACCATAATCTCCTTTTCCTTTTTTATGATTTTATTTATTTATTTTACAGAGAGAAAGACAGCTAGAGAGGGAACACAAGCAGGGGGAGTGAAAGAGGGAGAAGCAGGCTTCCCGCTGAGCAGGGAGCCTGATGCAGGGCTTGATGTGGGGCTCCATCCCAGGGCTCGATCCCCAGACTTGATCCTGGGACTCTGGGATTGTGACCTGAGCTGAAGGCAAATGCTTAACAGCTGAGCCACCCAGGTGCCCCACCATTATCTTCTGTCTGAATGACTACAATACTCTCCTAACTGGGCCCTCAGATCCTTTCCTGTTGTCCTATGATCTATTTCCCATTTAAAATATAAATTGCACTATGTCAAAAACATACGCTTAAATCTTTCCAGTGACTCCCCATCTTCCTCAGAGTAAAGCCAAAGTCATGCCCAAGGCCTACAGTAGATTTCCAGCCCCACACCACCTCTAGAATATCACATCTGATCTCCCCTGTGCTCATTCTGCTTCAGGCACAATGTCCTCATTTTGTTCTACAATCATGCCAAGCAAGTGCCCATCTTCAGAGCACAGCACATGCTGTTTCTTCCCTCTGAAGGTGTTCTAGCATATACCTTCATGACTCATCCTTTCACTTCTTTTAGACCTCTGCTCAGTTTTACAAAAGGAGACTTCTTTGATCATCAGCCTATGGAAAAATGTATGCACACTTCTTTTTCCACCACTTTCTCTATTACACATCCTTGCTCTTTTTCCAATAGCACTTATCACCGTAGGACACATGTATATATTTTGTTTAGTTTCTTTATTTTACTAGAATATGAAATTTTTGAGTGAGAACTTGAGGTATTTTTTTACACTGGAGTATTTTCAGCACTCATAACAGTGCCTAGCACATAGTAAGTAGCTCATTTAATCTTTTTTTAATCAATTCATCAGTAAATAATAAAACAAAAATAACAGGACAGGAAACATCAAGGGTTGCAGAGGATGTGGAGAAAGGGGAATACTCTTATACTGTTGATGGGAATGCAAGTTGGTGTAGCTACTTTGGAAAACAATGCAGAGTTTCCTTAAAAAATTAAAAATAGACCTACCATATGACCCTGCAATTGCACTACTGAGTATTTACCCCAAAGATCTAGATTTAGTGAAAAGAAGGGCCATATGTACCCCAATGTTCATTGCAGCAATGGCCACAACTGCCAAACCATGGAAAGAGCCTAGATGCCCTTTAACAGATGAATGGATAAAGAAGATAGGGTCCACATATGTAATGGAATATTACGTCTCCATCAGAAAGGATGAATAACCAACTTTTGTAACAATATAGACAGGACTGGAGGAGATTATGCTAAGTGAAATAAGCCAAGCAGAGAAAGTCAATTATCTTATGGTTTCACTTACTCGTGGAGCATAAGGGGTAACATGGAGGACAGTAGGAGAAGGAAAGGAAATGTGAACTGGGGTACATTGGAGAGGGAGATGAAGCATGAAAGACTTTGTACTCTGAGAAACAAACTGAGGGTTTTGGAAGGGAGGGGGGTGGGGGATGAGTGAGCCTGGTGGTGGGTATTAAGGAGGACTGGTATTGCATGGAGCACTGGGTGTGGTGCATGAACAATGAATCTTGGAACATTGAAAAAGTACAATAAAATAAGTTATTAAAAAAAAATAGGCCAAAAACCTCAACAGACACCTTACCAAAGAAACAATACAGATGGTAAATAGGAATAGGTCCTCAGGGAAATGGAAATTAAAATAAGATGCCACTATACCCTTAACAGAATGGCCAAAATCTTTTAACACCAAAATCAAATCTTATGACACCAAATGCCTGGTGAGGACATGGACTGAAAGGAACTTTCTCACTCACTGTTAGTGAGAATGCAAAACGGTACAGCCACTTTGGAAGAGAGGATGACAGTTTCTTACAAAACTAAACATATTCTGACCACACATTCCAGCAGTCATGCCCCTTGTTATTTACCCAAAGGAACTGAAAACTAATGTCCACACAAAATCTTGCATTTAGACATTTATGGCAGCTTTATTCATAATCGCCAAACTTGGAGGCAACCAAGATGTCCTTCAGTAGGTGAATGGACAACTAGACTGGTACAAGCAGATAATAGAATATTATTCAGGGTAAAAATAAATGAGCTACCAAGCCATGAAAAAACATGAAGGAACTTTAAACGCATCTACTAGGTGATAGAAACCAATCTGAAAGGCCTGCATATTATGTGATTCCAATCATAGGATATTCTGGAAAATATAAAACTATGGTGACAGTGAAAAAGATCAGTGGTTGCCAGGAGCTGGGAGCAGGGGGAGAAAATGGACAAGCAGGTGACAGAGGACCTCTAGGGCAGTGACAGTGCCCTGCATGGTACTGGGAAGGATACACGCCATTATACATTTGTTCAAAACTACAGAATGTTCCAGTCCAAGAGTGAACCATGATGACCCCAAACTTGGATCTGGGGTACTTCGGATGTGCCAATGTGGGTTCATCAATGGCAGAAATGTATTCTCTGTGGAGGGATGCTGATGAAGGAGGTTATTAGATGTGTGCCGGGGTAGGTAGTATGTAGAAAATCTCTGTACCTTCCCCTCAATTTTGCTGTGAACTTAATACTAAAAAAAAAAAATTATCCTTAATAAGATAAAAATGTTAAAACATTAATTTTAAAACTGTTACAAACCTTTAAATATATTTAGAATTATACATACTACCTGGTGGAGGATGAGAAATGTTTACTCACACTGTTTCAGAGTCTAGCTATGCTACACAAGAGCAGAAAAAAATTTACTCTGGATGTTCAAATAAGTAAGAAAGTTAAGAAATGCTTAGTCAACGCAGTGTTGAACAGTCCTTTTAAAATGGCAAGACTGACCTCTTTTTTAATAAGAGGTAGTTTATTTCAAGGCCAAGTGACAGCATAAAATGCACGTGACCAAAAATACCGTCTTTATTCTCCAGTGGACTGAAGCACAGTTTGGGCCCCGCGTTGCTAATTCCAGTACATGTAAATCTCTTGCAAGGATGACCTTGCAAAGAGCCTACCTATGCATATTTTACAGGAAGAAAAGGACCTTTCTAGTTTAGATGATGACAATGATAAAGGTGATCCCCAAAGCCGTAACATTCTATCTACAGAAAAGTTTATGGCTTAGAAAGCAGAGTTTCACTCTGCCCTCTGTGGGGCAGGCAGGGACGAAGGTCCCAGGGGAGGAAGGAGGCTCAGGGGAGTCAAGGTGCCACAGGCAAAGTGATAGGATAACTGGAAGACTGAGACGGGGGCTAGGAACCATTTTTCCAACCACAAGTCAGTGTCCCTCCTAAAATGCTGTTGCCTTTTCTTGTTCTTTCATAAATTATAATCATAGTATTCCATCATCAAGCATTTATTTCTAAGAGATTCTTTTTTTAAAAAAAGCTTATTTAAAAAATTTTTTTTTAAGATTGTTATTTATTTGTCAGAGAGAGAGCGAGGCACAAACAGGGGAAGCTGCAGGCAAAGGGAGAAGCAGGCTCCCCGCTGAGCGAGGAGCCTGATGGGATATATATGGAAGTCGAGTAAGCACTTGTGAAACAGTCATTCTACAAATTCTATAGAAGGCATCATCCTACAGGCTGTGGCTGATACAGAGTAAGGCATAGGCCTGACTTAAAGAAACTTAAAGTTTGGGTGTGGAGGCTAAGATGAACAAATTAATCCACAGCCTACCCTATAACTCAGTCCATTGTTCTCCAAACTTGCATTTGTTTTTACATTGCTTTGCATTTTTAGGATATATTTTATGTGATTCATATTTTATGATGTTACCTTGCTTCTCAAATTAGAGTTTAAGAAACATGTTCAAAAGTCACAGAATTAAATACAGCATCTCATCCTGGAGCATGAGTTTCACTTGGTTTAGGGCTAAGGGAGAGGCTGCTCTCAAGCATGTAAGTATTTTAAAATTTCACTTTGTATTTTCACCTATAAAAATATAATTGCAAAGGAGAACGCAAAAAGTAAATGATTTTTTTCAAAATCAATCATAAGCTTTCCATGCAGCTTCATTTGAGATTTTCAATGGACTCTTATAGATTTCACCCTCAACTTAATGTGAAGAGCGGTAAGTTGGGTCTATTCTCTCAGTCGCTAGTCAACATTGTACTAGAGGTCCTAGCCACTGCAATGAGGTGATAGAGAGACAAAGGCATTTTGACTGAGTAATAAAAGAGTAAAACTATTCACAGATAATATCACTGTCTACATAGAAAACCCAAAACATTAGAACCAAAAACTATTTGGCAGGTTGCATAAGAAAACATCAATATATAAAGATCAACCTATTTCCATACATAAGGGATAAACAATCATAAATTGAAATAAAAAACTTTTACAATAGCATCAAATATATGAAAGACTAAGGCATGAATCTAACTAGCTACGCAAGACCTGTATGCTGAAAACTATAAGACACTGGTGAGAGCAGTTAAAGAAGACATATAAATAGGTCAAAAGACTCAGCATTCATTGTTAAAATGTCAATTCTCCTCAACTAATATACAGATTCAATGCAATGCCAGGAGAAATCTTCTTTTTTAATTAATAAACTACTAACACCATGAAAATGCAGGACTTAGACTGGAAAAAAAATGCCTGCAAAGTACATATTTGATAAAGGATTTGCATCCAGAATACACACACACCCACATACACACATGCACAGTCACACAGAGAGTTTGCTATAGACAAAATATATATCTCAATAAAAACTTTAAAATTAAAACAAGTTAAATAAGGCAACCTCTAATTTCAGAAGGATTCTTATCTCACTTAAGAAGTCAGTTTTGAGAAGCATGAGATTATGTGATCCTTAAGGTCAGGAACTAAAACTTTTTCCTTTCCACCAGGGACTGAAACCACAGACACAAGGCTTAACAAATATAACTGAATAACTCAATTCAGAAATATAATTATCTCACAAGAAGCAGCCTGGTAAGAAGATGTGTCAGGCTTGGCAGCTCAGTAATTTCCTCAAGGATATAAGTTCTCTCTGTCCTTCTGCTTGGCCATCTTTAGCATTTTGGCTTTTCATTCTTAGGCTTATCACCTCATTGTCAGAGAATGGCTAAGGCATCACATTCTCCTGCAACAGCCTCCAGGAGAGTAAGTGATGCAGGATGAGAGAAAAGAGTCCTCCTTCCTGTGGCTCTCTATTTAGATGAAATATGATCTTTCCCAGAAGTCCCTTAGGTCACTTGCCCAGGAGCAGACCAATCCCTATCAAAGAAGACTAAGATTACCATAAATCTGGCTTCAACCAATTAGACATCTAGGACAGTGAGTGGCCCTCAACAAAATCAGGATTCTGTTAGCAAAGAACAAAAGAGGTAAATGACTGGTAGGCAACTGAAAATGTCTTTTGCAACTGTTGACTAGTAAATAGACATCCTGAATAACTTTTTGCATTACTTAACTCTCTACTTTTCATATTCTACTAAAGGAGCATGAAGATGAATGTTTTCTTATTCTCTCAAAACAAGCATTTCTGGTGGTTTATAATAAAATGTACGCTTTAAAATAAGGCTAAATAACCCAAGCCAAATTGAAAGAAAAAGAGAGTGAAGGTATGACATCAGTGCTGGTAATTATGAAATGCGTCAGGACCCAACATTTGAAAATCCACCACTGCCACTGAGCACATAATGATTTCTGATTCTTAAAGACATAAAAATGGAAAGGAAAACATGCTTAACCAAATAGGTCCGATGTGAACAATACAGAATTTGACACAGTCACTTCCACTGCAAAGCTTGTATCATTGCTTAAGATCATCTCCCTTTTTTACTAGTCACATTTTCTTCCTAAACAATTAAAATTAGAACACCGTCTCTGTGCAGTAGGGCCCTATAGTTGGGTTTAGTGTAAAAAGCCTCAGATATATTTTATTGAGAATGAGACACCCCGGGGCTAACCATTTTCTATGTATCATAAAACACTGGAAATTGAATACAGCAGGGATTCATGTGAACTCAAATCAGTGTGAAATTTTTAGTAAAGGTTTCTCCTGTGTGACTTCGAAAAAAATTCATCAATAAAATTTCCTTATGCTCTAAACTTCAACAATGTTGTAGTTGAAACTCTGGGACATGAAAAAATCAGGTATACTGAAACACAGTCTGGGACTCAAAAACCCAGCCTGAATCATGGTTCTACCGCCAACCAGCTTTGGGATCCAGAGCAACCTCTTTAAGTTCTGTTAGTCCCCAGCCTACTCTGATTATTATGAAATCACAGAGTCAGACGATTTGGTCTCTGCAGTCTATTCAAGCTTTATCTGCCAAAGGGGCAACATTTAGAAAAAGAACAGAAGCATTTTAAAAAATATACTTAAATTCCCAAGGCCTTTTTAATATACATCCAGACATCAAAGTATATTTTATAATAATGTTTCAGAGTTGAAAAAAAATTTAACAGCACAAATATTTTCCTTTTCTCTCAATTCCGCAATTTGTTACTTGTCACAGGGACAGAGAAAACGAGGCACCGGGAGTACTCGTTCCTCCCAATTCCCTGCATTGAGGTTGATAAACTCAAGCTAACAGAATCTAACAGCAAAGCGACTTTTAGCTTAAGATTCCAACATTAACATTCAACGCATGTTCATGTAACAAACACCAATATCCTGAAGTCCTTCCATCAGTTCCTTTAAATCTCAAGCTTGACACTAAGGGTTCAAAAATAAAAATAACCTACATACAATTCCAGTGACAGTGCATTAAACAATAAACGAAGGGAACAATATCTGTCTAGCATCCAAATATTAAACTTATTAAATGAGAAATGTTCAATGTAAAATTTACTTCCTTGAAGACTAGCAGATTCCTTTAACATTCTAAAATAATTATGCATAACCTGAAGTTATCGTTAGTGATTCCTGATTTACTGCTGCAGCATAGCTTAAGCACAACAGAATGTGTCTGTCTAACCACGAAGTGAACAGCTACCCTTATGGTGAGTCCCATACAAATGTGTGTCTGAGGAACATTCCAGAAAGACCTCTGAGCACCAATGACAATTTACTTAAATATTAAATATCTCTTCTGAGGGTTCACAAAGGGTTTCAAATCATGAACTATTTTCCTAGGATAATATGCAAATTCTTTAATTTTGACTGATTTTCAAAATCTAAGACATTAAACAAACAAACAAAATGAGAAAAAGAAAAAGAAAAAACATCAGTCTAGCTGGGATCCCAGCCAATGAAAACTAAACTTCATGGAAAAAAAGAAAGGAAAGAAAAAGAAGCCCACAATCTCACAATGATGGAAACAATCACCCCAAGCATGGATCAGTTTAAACATTATTATACAAATTGGAGTCCTGAAGAAAGGGGGAGTAGTCAGTCTTGTGGTGACTGGAAGAGTGGTGTGAAAGATACACAAGCACAGACACATGGAGATAATAATACCCGGACATTATTTGTCTCTTCATCTTATGCAAATGCTTTCAAAACTGAAGTTGTAAGTGCTTTTTATTTTACTTTTTATTTTACTTTATGGACATTCATGCTCATTTCGCTTAGTACTGATGTCCGAATTACTGTTACAACCTATGACATTTACTCTGTATTTTTCATTACTGAATGCCATAACTAAACTATGGCTATATACAGTTAAGCAATATATAAAAACATATAGTGATATAACGTCTATCAATCTGTCAAAGTTCTGCATTTAAAAACCACTGATCACATATACAATAGTTACCAAATACCGTTATTTTATAGAATTTGCAAAATAAAGTTTTGAGGCAGCCAAGAGTTAGCTAAAATAAGAGAATAAAGCTAGAAAGTGTAAAGACATCCTCAGTAATGTGAAAAACAACCATAATACATTTTTCAGTCTTTGTTGAATAAATATTTCAACTTCCTCTACACGACTTTATTGTTTAATTCCGGGTCAAAATGAAGTAACCCAAATATGCACTCTGTTACATAAAAGGCCCAGAGGATGAAATTACATCTCTCTCTAATAAGGTCCTTTGAAATCCTATGCTAAAGCAACTTCGCAGCCAAATTATTTTTCTTCTGTTAATGCTGATTGAGCAGTAAATAATAACTAGGAGAAAAACAAACGTAAAATAAAGTGTTTCACACCTTTGCTTAAGCTTTCTTAAATGAACCCCATCTACCAACTTGAACACAAGCTCAAAGGAAGGCAATTATTTCCTCAGCCTCTAAATAAAGCAATAATTCAACTGCCATTTTCAGGGGGCAGACTTTAATTTCAACGTGTTAAAAAACTGTATAGGAAGGTCCCTGGTTGGCTCAGAGGGTTAAGCCTCTGCCTTTGGCTCAGGTCATGATCTCAGGGTCCTAGGATTGAGTCCCACATTGGGCTCTCTGCTCATCAGGGAGCCTGCTTCCCCCTCTTTCTCTGCCTGCCTCTCAGCCTATTTGTGATCTCTCTCTCTGTCAAATAAATAAATAAAATCTTAAAAAAAAAGTTTAAGAAAGTATACGAATTTTAAGTGTTGAGGTTGAAACAAACCCAAAACTCTCATCTCACAACACAGTCTTAGATTGATAAGATGCTCGAGCTTCTTTGCCTCCATTTTTGCATCTGTAAAATAAAGGATTTGGCCAGTATAACCGCTAAAGTTCCCACCACTTGTAGAATAAGCCCTCAGTCTTCCCTATCAAGTTGTTAATATGAAAATGAGAAAAAGTGGGCAGGACACTTAATGCAAAAGAAATGTGAATGTACTTTTGATCTTCCCACAGATCCTAATGTAAAAAAAAAAAAAATCAGCAGAGACCCCTAAACCCACCTAAGCCATTTTTTAATGAAAAATAACTGACATACAATATTATATTTGTTTCAGGTTTACCACACAGTGATTCGAAATTTATATGCATTATGAAAGTCACCACAATAGTCTAGTTACCGTGTGTCATCACACAAGGTTGTTCTAACCGCTTTTAAAATCAGTAGATTGAATAACAAATACCATCTATTTATCTCCTTTGGTCTACCCCTTCATATTATTTCTGGTGTGATAGACCTGTGAATTAAAGAAAAATGTTAATAGAAAAAAATGAACACAGATCAAATTTTTTTTTCTTCTTACGTATGAAAAGTCACAAAATTTCAAAATGTTGTTGTTGTTGTTGATGAAGGCAGGAGTCAGTGTGGAAGACTAAAATATATAGAACATTTAGATATACCTCACAGTTAATACTGTTGGCTCAGAAGCCAGACTGCCCAGTCAAAATCCTGCTTCCCCACCTGTTAGCTGGTTGACTCCTCCCGCATAAACTGGCAGATAATAATAGTGCCCACCTCATCAAGCCACGAGAATTAACTGAGTTAATATATATGAAGCACTGAGAAAGCCCAAGTGAGGACTATATGAAGTGTCAGCTGTGAGTAAAGCATCCAGTTATAATCCACGGGCCACGTGTGTCTGCTGTAGCTCTTTGGGCACAATAATGAAAGCTAAGGAAATTAAGTAGGCAATGCCTGTCCTTCCTTTTTAACTCTTGTTTGTTGTTTTTTCAGACCTCTACCCTGCTATCCTGGTTCCTGCCAAGAGAGCTGATGTGAACTTAACGTATGAACTCTTGTAGGGGTATTTACATTCTACAGAAGTCTGGGCAGAGAAATCAATCCTCAACCCAAGAAGATATGAAATGATAGAATTTCATGTACTTTGAGACAGGTACTTTTTCAGTCTGACTCTACTGTCAAAATTGACACAATCACATCTAAATAATAGCCTCTTCTTTTCATTGGAAATACTGATATCCAAAGAAAACACAGCAAGCAGTTTCTTCCAGAGATGAGAGGCATTTTCATTAACCACAAAAGTGTTTGTTTTCTCTCGTCTCCTTTTAATGGTTTCCATGTAAAAAAAAAAGTAAACTTCCAATGTTAACACATAGTCTTTAGTCCTAGTCAATGTGACCTACTTTGCTAAAAGAAAACTGAAAATATCTCTCAATAATCTATGTACTGAGTTCTGAGAGATCCCCTACCATTTTTTAAGTTATAGCTATCGCTAATCTTTTTTATGCCACTTAAGTATTTAATCCTACCATGCTTCCATCCATTTCCTGATCTTGTCTAAACAAATGTACTTCTCTGCTGTGTTACGAGGAAACGAATGCCAGCAAGGAAGAGCACCTTGAAATATTCAAAACTACAGGCATTCTCTACCATTTTCAGAGTCAAAGCGCGTTCTTCCTCCCTCATCCCAATGTTATCTTCTTCATTCTGACCTCTACTGGACCCCATCATCGCTTCTGCAACAACGTGAACCCACTGTGCCTTTCTCCCCTGTTATCAACCACACACCAGCCTCCTCTTGTCTAAAAAAAGTGCTTCCTTCAGTTACTCTTCTATTTCTCTTTAAACACACCGGCGTCCTCTTGCTTCCTCCTCTTCTCTGTGCTGAGCCTCTGAGATGTCTCTTCTTACCACAATTCAAGTGAGACTGTATTCCAAAGTGCTACCAATGACCTTCTAATCAACCAATGAGACAGCCTTTTTTCAGTCCTCATTCTACTTGACCTCTTGAAATGTCAGACAGTGATGACCAATTCCTCCTGAAAATTATCTTGGTTTTTAGCTCTGAAAACAGTATTATCCTGATCTTCCTTCTGTTACCCTATCTCTTCTGTCTCTCCTGATCCATCTTCCTCCTTCCACTTCAGAAACATGGTATTTCCCAGGTTTAGTCACATAAACCAGACATCATTTCCTCCTTATACAGTGCCCCAAAGAAAATACCATTCCGCTCAACAGGGCCAGCCCAGACCTCTCCTCCATGGTACAACAGAGCTTCACGCGTTCTCTATAGTTCTAAATTCAAACACATTGTCCTCTTTCCTTAAGTCACTGACACTTACTTTTGAACCCTCTTACTAGTATCTCCTAAACTTGAAACTCCAGGATAATCCTGGCCTTTTCCTTCTCCAATCCACCATTCACCACTCCTCCTATTTACTCTGTTTGGCTGGTTACCAAGTTCAGCAAAGCTTTCTCTTCAAGTTCTCTTCCTTAATTCTTTCCTTACCTTTTTTCCACTGTCACATCATTAGTTTATACCAGAAGTTGGCCAAGTATGGGTCATAGCTTTGCCACATGTTGATGTAAATAAAGTTTTATTAAAAAACAGACATGACCATTCATGTATGCATTGTTTATGGCTGCTCTCACATTCCACCAGCAGAATTAAGTTGTACAGACACTTAATGGCCAGAAAACCCAAAATTATTTCCTGTTCTGCCTTTTACAAAAAAGTTTCCTCCCCTGGTTTACACCCTTTTCAGCTCACATTAACTTCTTCAATATCTCTCAAACCATCTTCCATGTCCAATTTCACACCTTGACTAATCTTCCCACCATCTGGTTAATTTTCCTAAAACATCATTTTAAAAATACTACTCTCTTGCTCAAAAATTATGCAACTTTCCATTACATCCAAGATAAGAGTCCCAAAAGACAACACAGTATCTTACATACTTCTCTACTCCAATGTAGTGAAAGCGAACTGCTGGACAGGAAGCAACATGTAAATATCTAAGCTTGACTTCAAAGATCTTTTTTTAGTCTTTTCTTAGGATTTCTCAGCTAGATTTCCCACCACCACCAAAACTTCTGGTTCAGAAATTCTAATTCATCCACAGTTTTTGTACAGAACTTACTGTCTTCTATTCTACACTTAGTCTTCACTCCTGCTATCTACCAGATCAGGAGAGGTCTTCTTGCGTCCAAACAATTTTCTCATCTCTCAAGATATGACAGCCTAGGGGCGCCTGGGTGGCTCAGTTGGTTGAGCGACTGCCTTCGGCTCAGGTCATGATCCTGGAGACCTGGGATCGAGTCCCTCATCAGGCTCCCTGCTCAGCGGGAAGCCTGCTTCTCCCTCTCTCGCTCCGCCTGCTTGTGTTCCCTCTCTAGCTGTGTTTCTCTCTATCAAATAAAATCTTTAAAAAAAAAAAAAAGATATGACAGCCTATCTATAATTGTTTTCTTGACCTTTCTTAAACTACATTGTACTTATTATTCTCCACTGCTAATTTGGCAGTATTGCTTTCTCACCGAAATTCTGTATGAATGTGTTTGCCTCTTCATCCCAGTTCCCTCAACAATTTAGGAATCAGCATATCATAGTAAATGTTCAGATAAACGTCCTCAAATATTTTTCAGGGAACATATACATAAGCAAATAACTCAGTGGAAGCAGCATAACAAAGAACAATGATTCTTGCCTCCACCCAGAAGACATTGTCCACATCTATACCCATTTTTGATTGTCACGCAAGGGAGAAAGCAGGAGAGGGAAATGAGTGCTACTGACATCTAGTGGGTAGATACCAGAAATGCTTCTGCACATTACACAATGCACAGGACAGTCCCCCTCTGCAAAGAACCATCTGGCCCAAATTGTGGATACTGCTGAAACTGAAAAACCCTGAGCTAGGTTAGTTCTTTGCTCATTTCTAACACCTATAAACCTTATATCTGCAAACACAGCAATCAGAAAATAATAAATATCTATTGACTGATTTCTAAATATTTATGGCTTTGTTACTTGGATAGAAGCACAGAGAAGTGAATGATGTCTCAGTACTATTTAACTGTATCTCCTCCAAGAGACAGTCCAAGCCAGTAACCAGTAATACAGATATAATATGTGATTTTTGGAAAATTTGGAAGAAATCATATCAGAAGAAAACTTACTGATTGTGGCAACATAGAGGTATGGCATAACTCAGTATTTATAGGTATTATGGTAGTAAGATCAAGCAACCACCTTAAGTAAACTGTTGTCTCTTCAGCCTCTAAATGTGTGTGCCCCAGAATTCAGTCCTTTTAATCTGCCTCTATATAGGCTTATTCTCTTGGTGATCTCAACCAGTATTATTTCTTTAAATATCACTGATACACTGAAGCCTCCCAAATTTATGTTTTGAGTCCAACCTTCTCTCCTGAGTTCCAAATGGTTACATCTAATTGACTTCCTAACATTACCACTTATATGTCTAGTATCATATCAAACTTAATATGTTTCTATGAACTCAGTTGCTTAATATTCTCCCACAAATCTGTCCTCCACACAGTGTCTCAGCCATCCAGCATCATTCGATCTTAGGGTTCCACCATCTTGATCTGAAGCCTCCTCCTCACTCTTCATGCTAGGGGAACATACAGACCAAAGAATCACACAGCAGCTTCTCACTGCTTCCACCTGGAAATGATACACACATCACTTCCCTTTGCATTTCATTTGCCAAAACTAGTCCTATTGTCTTATCTAAATGTAAGGAGGCCAGAAATTCCGGTTCCCAATGCACCAGAAAAGAGGAGTAGGAAACAGCATTGGTGAAAACACAGTAGTGTTTCTGCTGCTATGTCTAAAACTGAACTTCTGGATCTCTACCCTCAATCTGTTCCTTCTAAGCTCACCTATCACAGTAAATGCCATGCCATCCTTCTCATTGTTCAGGATGAAAACCGTGAAGCCATCTTTGCCATCTTTCTCTCACCACCGACACTCAGCCCATCAGCAAGTCCTCTGGCTCCAAGTTCAAGACATACCCTGAATCCACTCGCTTTGTCCCACCTCCCCACTGCTATCTTGTCCATTTCACATCTGGGTATTCCAACAGCCAAGTTTCTATTCCTGTCATTATAACTGTCACTTTGAACACAGCAGACCAGGTGATCTCTTAAAAATTTAAGTCACATCATGTTGTTCCTAAGCTCAAAACCCCCCAACTGCTTCCCAAGTCACTGAGGTTAAAGCTGAAGCTCTTAAAATGGTCTAACCCCCCCCCCAACATACTCTGTACTCCTCCACCTCATACTTTCAACCTGGTTGTTTCTTTATCTCCGCCTCGTTTTCTCCACCACTGTCACCAGCATCAGCCTCTTTCTACCCTTTGAGCATATGAGCTGTGCTGCCATCTCAGTTTCACAGTTGCTGTCCCTTCTAACCAAACCCACTTTCCCCAGATAGCCACAGGGCCCACTCCCTCACCTTCCCCAAATCTTTGTGCAAATGCCATTTTCTCAGAAAGATCCCCCTGGCTCCTCTTCCAAACTGCAGCCTTCCGTTCCCACCTTCTATGCCCCCAGAACTTCCTATCCTCCCCCTTACTTTATCTGGTTTTCTTCCTTACATTTACTATCATCCAGTATACACTAATAGTTTACCATTCATCTCCCCCAACTAAAACATAAGCTCTATGGGAATAACAGAATTTGTCTATTTTGTTCACTGTGGATTTCTAATATCTAAATTCATTCTTCAAATATAGCAGTTCTTCACAAATATTCACTGAATAACTTAGTTGCAACTAAAAACTCATTTTTTAAAAATTTTTTAAAAGATTTTATTTATTTGACAGAGAGAAACACAGCCAGAGAGGGAACACAAGCAGGGGGAGTGAGAGAGGGAGAAGCAGGCTTCCCACTGAGCAGGGAGACCGATGTGGGGCTCGATCCCAGGACTCTGGGATCATGACCTGAGCCGAAGGCAGTTGCTTAACCAATGGAGCCACCCAGGTGCCTCCAAAACTCATTTTAAGATAACTTTAGAACCTCAGGGGCCTGGGTGGCTCACTCAGTTAAATGGCTGACACTGGTTTTGGCTTACATCATGATCTCAATGGGTTTGTGAGATCAAGGCCCACGTCAGGCACTGTTCTCCAGCGTGGAGTCCGCTTGGAGATTCTCTCCCTCTGCCCTCCCTGCTACGTAGGTGCCCACGCGCATGCATTCTCTCTCAAATAAATAAATCTTTAAACAAAAATAAAGTAACTTTAGAAGTCGACATAACCTCTTATAGTCTTATATGAAACAAAAATTGGGGGGAGAACAGAAATGGTGTTACATTTATCTTTTAATCCTAAATTTAACAAAGTTACTGGAAGAGAACAAGGAATCTTTAAAAATTTCTTTAACTGAATTTGTTGAATTGTCATTCAGTTTTCATACTTTCCGCTATTTTACGACTGTCTGCTCAAAATAGTAGTGAAAATTATACAGTGAACTTGTAATGATGGAAGAATTACTTCTATTTCTCACCAAGACCCAGGGTATTGAAACATTTGCTCTTTATTTGAATAAGCTGAGATCAAGTAGAGTTTTAATGCATACTTAAAGCCAACAAGAGTATTGAAGAGTCTGAAAACCCTTTAAGTTGATCAAAGCAGGTAAGATAATACACTTAGCAGTATAGCCTCTAGAAGGAGACTATGTAAGCTCACATCTGTCAGTGCAGCATTCTGGCCGTCACAACCCTGAATAAGATCTCCAAGTTCAGCTTCAGTGTACTTGTCTTGAGGCTAGAGTTATAACACAGCTCGCCCTGTGGGATAGTTTAATGAGATGAGTCACATAAAGCACTATTAATGAATGCAAACTCTTTACATCAGCCAACATTTTCCATTTGCCATACACTTTACAGCGCAAGTTACATTACATTAATTTTCCCATTTCTCAGAATTATTAAAGCATGAAAGAAAAAGATTACATTAATATCACAGTCATTTTCATTTTAATTCTTAAGCTAGAATTATTGGGCAATCGAAGGACCAAATGCAAGTTGTAAACTGAGATAAGAGACTTTTGTTCCCTGAAGATATTATGGCTCTTATTTGCATCTCTAGTCTCCAAACCAAGTGCTCAAAGCTCCTGAGGACTATGCAGTCCCGGATCAGTGGGTGTGAGGGTCTCTGCCACTCCTCCTCCTGACCAAGTCCATGCAGGTTGCACCAAGATGATAATGTTTCTCTTCCACTGAGCCAGGAGGTAGCTTTAGGTTGCTTCTCCACAGGGGCAACTGCTACCAACCAATCACAGGTAACAGAAAAAAAGCCAAACATTTACTCTTCAGATCATGACACATGGTATGCAAACACAATCTATATTCTATACAATATGGGACTCTCCTTCTCTGTCAACAAGTGTATTCTAAAATTTGTGGGGAGGTTTTAATAAAATTAAATTATAATTTTAGATGGCCGCAAAAGTTAATTCAGGGAATCTTCTCAAGAATCCTTATCAACACTTGCAGAAATTTAGAGATTTAGAGTTAGAAAATTATGCAAAATGAAAGAGTAAACCTTAGTGACTAATAAAAATTAAAAACTAAATTTACTGTATCTACTTTTTATGTACTTTAATATATTATTGCAAAGTAAAGATATAATTGGCAATTGGGTTTTGAAAGTGATTTAGCTTTAGGCAAAATTCCAATGACTGCTGAAAGATACTGTCCAATTGGGTGGTACAAAAAATACCTGTTGTGAACATGATTCTTTTCACTCATTTAAAAGCCAAGTTCTTCCTAACAGATTTGCAGCCTCAAAAATCATCTGATTTTGGATAGATCAGAAAAAAAATACATTGTATGATAATGCTCAAATTGATTTAGAGTATCTAAGAAAAAAAAGCAATAAAATAAGGATTTGACAATGCCATGTTATCAAAAATGAAAAATCGATTGAAACTGAAGGTAATCAAAATAATTTAGAGCATGGTGTGGAAACACTGACAGAAATTGGTGATTCTGAAGCTTTACATCTAAAGGGTAATTTGGCTGACATATCAATTCCATACAACAGCTAGTAACCGTCCAAAAGACTCAGAAAAGAGCACAGCTTTTAAAGATGGGCTAGTGGCTTTAATCAAAAATGATCCATAGAATCTCTGAGAACAAAGAGCTGAGGAATAATCTAAAGTCATTTTGGATTCTAAGGGAGAAAAACTGAGAGAGAAAGAGACTAATTTATTAAACTAACTCTAGAATTTTAATTTGCATTATTAAGTTAGTAGGTTTGATGCAAAAAAAATAAATACTATTAGTATCTACAAATATATATAAACTTCTAAAAACACTGCTGCAACATATATATAATATGGATCAAATGGATGTGAATTAAGACCTCAGTAACTGAAATACATCATCAATAATGAGTTAAGTGATTCGAGTTAAGTGTAACAATGTTGACATATGTAGGAATAGTCAAGCCCTTAATATCTAATATTAAGGAATGTTAACCCTCAATGAAAACTTTATTCTCCCTCAGTCTACTTGGTAGGCATTAATACTTTACTTCATAACACAAAGTACTTAAAATTCACGAGCAATATTTTTTTCCCCAAACTTCTAGTTTGATGATAAACTTAGGCAATATTCCCTCTCACTTTGGTATTAATAAATAAGATGAGGAAAAAACATCTAAGAGAAATCACCCAAACAGGACTTCAAAATATCTCAATGTGTAAGGATAGTATGGAAGCTAAAAAAAAAAACAAAAACAAAAACAAAAAAACAATAAATATTGCTCAGTCTTTATTTGAATACAAGAAATTTAACATATTTCACAGCATCAAAGGAACTTCTGATTATTAGTATAGATACTAGTAGGTATAACCTAAATTCATATTTATTTCTAGTAATGACATTCAGTTAAAAACCATAGTCAACTATAAATGGATATAAAACTGTTTCTAAACAATTATGAAGTTCTAATATAGAATTTCAGACATTTAAATTAATTTAAATTAAATTACTTTAATTGCTGACCTCCTAAAATTCCCTAGATGCTCTCAGCCAGACTGCAAAATAAGATCCAGATATAATGCAAAAAAAAAAATTATTTAAGAACCACACTTTGTTTTGATTACCTGCTTTAAGTATTATATGTTATGTGCAATTTTTTAAAAATGTAAGTGAAACATGAATTCATGAGTCATAATCCATTTTGAGAATAACATTTTGGCTTTCTAAAATTCATCAGGCTATTCAATAACATACCTTAGTATGTAACAGTATATAAAAGCTTTTGAAGAAAATATTCATTAAATGTCAGCAAGAATTGTGCTAAGAAGTAAGGATACAAGATGAACAAGACTCGCTCTTACTCTTAAGTAGTTTATAATCCAGTAGAGAGGTAAATAAACAGATAAGATTTCAGTTCTGCCGAGTAAGTCCTGGGATGGAGGCAAATACCATTGGCAGCACATTGTAGAGGCCCCTGACAGCTGGACAAGAAAGAGGCCCTCTCAGAGGGCCTGAAACCCACACAGAATCTTCCAGATTTCCAAGTTACCTGGCTGGAGCAGAGGCCCAGAAGCGTCAGAGAACCTGCAAGATTCTGAGAACTAAAAGAAGCCAGAAAGAATACTGGAGAGACAGAGGTAAGCTACGGCATCTGTGTGCTTCACTGAATGCTTGGGACTTTCTCTTGCAGGCATGACAGGGCCTGTGAAGGATATTAAATAGAACAGCAACATGATCAGGTAATTATTTCAGAAAGACCACTCTAGAGGCAACTAAAAGCAGAAAAAGACAGTTAAGAGATAAAATAGAGATCCAAGTAAGAGCTGGAGCAGAGTGAACATGTTGAGAAGTATTAAAAATTAAGATAAGACAAGAGTTTGAAATGGGAATGAGGGAGAGTAGGCTGAGTCCCTGCTTTCTGACTTAATCCACTCGGTAGCTGAGGATGCAATCCTTGGAGAGGAGAAGAACCGGAACAGAAAAGAGGGGGAGAAAAATTGGGAGGGGCGAGCTTGTGAGTTCAGGTGTCATATGCTGAGTTTGTAAACCTATGCACCTCCAGAGAGGGCTGCTGCCGGAAAGTAACTGGATATGCAAGAATGAATGCATACTCTTTAAAGATCATCTGAATATGTCAGGTAATTGTAATAACAGCTAACATTTACCACGTGTCTACTCTAAGGGGGGGGGGGTATATGTTAAACCTTTCATATAACTTCCTTTTATGGTCCTCCCCACACTACACATGAAGAAGAGTTTAAGTAATTCCCTAATGGTTACAGGGTATTGAAGTGTCAGGGATTTCTGATTTCAAGCTCAAGTCCTTACCCATTATACTATGCTGTGTCTGCAAAATCCATTACAGGTTTGGGGACCAGATAAACATGGTTCAGTTCTAATCTCTGCTACTTAACAGTGATCCTAACATTCTCCAAGCCATAGTTTCCCCATCTGTAAAACAGTGACCATAACAATTACATCACAAAATGATAAGGATTGAGGGGAAAATATGGAAAATTCTAGATGCATTCTACATGTACAATGACTGGTACCCACTGTTAAGTCTATGCCTAAATAAGGAATTCTTCTGTGATCTGAGCAAATGTCCATTCATCTTACTATGAACTTCCTTTTAATTCTACTCTAGTTTTTCTAAATATCGTTTTTCAAAATATTTGAAAAATGTGTTATAAAATTTAATGTTATTTTAAGATTTCACTCAAATAGAAATCATTTCAATGTATTGGGGTTGATTCAATTTTTTTTTGTCATTTCTTATAGTGATGAATGTCAAAATAAGAAAACCCTAAAGCCATAAGGCATGCTGATGTTCTGGAGAGAGCTTTGGACTTGGAGTCAGAAGACCTGTGGAAAGTCCCAACTCTGCCCTTTACTAGACATGACATCATGGGCATGTCACTAACAGTCCCAAGGGTCCCTCTGTGTCTGTACAAGATGCAGATTGGCCTATAAGTTGTTCTAAGTCTAAGGATGCTGAAGGAGAAAAGCTTTACAATCTTTACAAAACCAAAGCCCTTAAGTCGTTAACACGTGATGCAATCTTCAGGCTTCCTGTGCTTTAACCAAAAGTGCCCATTCTTTGATGGTCTATCAAGCCACTCCACAGAGAAGGAGCTCCCAATTTGACTCTGACCAGATGACAACCCTCAGGTAGAGAGTTCAGTGTAAAGTATGGGGCGGGAGGGAAAGGGAAATGGGCAGGGTAGGAGGAGTGGAGAGCATTCTTTCCTTTTCTCAAAACCACCCCCATTCTCACCACAAATTCAGTAGCTGAGTTTGAGCTGAGAAGCCAGAAGGCCACACTAGATTTCTGGCTTTCAAACCTGGTTGCACAATAGAAACACCAGGAACTTAAAAAAAAAAAAAAGTTCTTTTCAAATGTTGAGCTCCAGAACCTTAAAATAAACTATGTATGATTTACAAATGCTGGGTTTCATTTTGTAAAAGGTTGTATGAAGCATCCTGTATAAGAAACTCGCCTTGATATTAAACATAAAAACATATTCTCTTTAACCTCTATTACACTGAAAACAAATACTCCTTCTTGAGGATACACACACACTAGATCCACCACCCCAGTCTTCAGGGACCACACATTAGCTCTGAAAGTTCCATGTCCCAGGCGACCCCAAGGTCTCGGGAAAACAGGGGCAATTGGTCAGCTCCACACACGTGCACACACGCATGCACACATACAAACCTTTAAGTAACCCTCAGTGTGTTAGAACAAAGTATAGATCAATAGTGCCCCTCTCTTGAACCAACACCACTAAAAGGACATTATTCATTCAGGTACAGCATGGTCTCACTTACAGACCTCTAACACCACTGGGATTCATAAACATGGAATGACATGGGTGACATCATCATGCTATCATCCATTTTATTAGAGCCCACACTTCAATAACAATATTTTAAAAATATAAAAAAATATAAAAAAATAACTACTTAGAAGCCCCTACTTCCTAATTGCTATTTGTCTAGTCAGGAAATTTTTGAAGAATAATATCTCTACCATTTGACAGACTCTTTTGTTATACTTTTATGGTTTTACATTGTGTTACATTTTTCTATAATAATGCCATGCCCAATTAAGTAATTTTACTTTATTTAAGATAATATACCACAAAATTACACAACCGTTGTGTCTGTTTGTAAATTAAAGACCTGGTTATCATCTTTTCTTTTAAATGAAATATTTTTTAGAAAGAAATTAACTTGAAATGTCGTCTATTCACCAGAACATATATTCCTCTGTATTTCAAAACCAAGCTCATCATAGAAGTATTTTGTAGAAGCACATGATGATACACAAATGCACTCTCTTCTGTTGCCTCACAGAAACATTAGACTCTAAGATCAAGTCTTGATCATACGAGCTATTAAAGAACAGCATCAATCAGCATAATACACACTTGGTAGGTTCCCATGTCTCATCACTGTGACACGGCTCGTGGTCTGTGGGAGGAACAGCTTGAGCCATGGTTGGCAGTAGTGTGGGAGCATGAGGGAGACCTCCCAATGACTTCTGTTCCACACACTAACGCCTTCGCGCCATGGAAACACAACTAATGAGTTAGGAGCAAAGGCGAAGTAAACCCTTTCCCTTTGAGAAAACAGAATCTCAGAATGACTGCCACCAATCTTGTGTGTTCTTCTTCACTCCACAAATAACTAGCAAAATAAGGCAGCCCAAGAAAGCACTGGAGGACTGTGGCTGCCATCTCTTAAATGAACAAGAGACACACTGCTAACACATCTTCTCCTGTTATGCTTCTGACATTCAACACTATATGCACTATCTAAGCACTTCTAGAATAAAATGAAATAAAGAATATATGCAAAATTGCTTAGATTGTTGAAAACACTTGGCATGATTTAAATGCCCTAGTCTTTCTACCACTGGCTTTCCAAGCAGACAATCGACGGAAACCTCAAAATGTGACATCATTAGGCAGGAATGGCATACATTTCCAAAGGTCTGTTTTATGGCTTTGGGAGAGAATTCAAAATTCAACTAAAATATATATGTTTAGAAAAACTCTTTGATTTTATATTATATTCCTTTTAGTATGATTTTGAGGGGTTTGGCCACAACTTTTTTCAGCAAATGAGACTGAACAAGACTTACTGATTGCTCATTTAAGTCCTGGGAGTCTTCCATGTGGTTTTTCTCACTTCTCCAGCCACCCCCAAACAGAAGTAGCTTCCTTCAGTTAAAAGTGGACTATCTAAAACAAAAAGATGGAAACAAAGAAGAAAAATGAAAAAGTTATCTTTTTTATTTAGTTGCAAATTGCCAAAGCACACTGATTTATGTGATAATGGGTAATCCATGAGAGCATTATTTTCAAAGAAGAAAACTCATTAATATTATCCATAACTTACAGACCTAATGACCTTGAAAAATCAAATCATGGTAAAATTAGCATAACATGAACAGCGACTTAAGAATACTATAAACAAAAATATCTGAGAACAATTTTGGAGACACAGTCTGTACAAAACACTATTTTGCTAAAGGGATCTGTCATTAAGCAACTGTCAGATTAAAAATTAAGAGTCTGTATCAGTTGTTCACTTTCTGAAGTACATGAATTAAGAAAAAACAGTGTGTATCTCAATATGACAGCTTGCTATAAGGGAAGATTTCTCTAAATTACCAGATGATCATTATTCAGTTTTGAAGAATAGAATGCCATAAAATACATGCTCAATTTTAAATAGAGAATAAAAACAACACTATTACAATAAAGAAGGCTTTACAAACATATATGGGAAGGACAATTCATTAATAAACCTTAGTGAGACAATCAGTTAATTACTTTTAAAAAAGTTAATCTTTACTCCATACCATATATTTAAGAATTTCCAAAGTGTAAAATAGCTCTGAGAAAAATATGCATAATTTCTTTCACTTCCCAGATGGATAAGGATTTTGTAACATAAACAATAGAATACAAAACAAAAAAGCCAAACAGCCTCTTGAATCTTCTCACACCTACATCAAAAAAATTGTAAAAATTAAAAGATATGTGAAATATAAAAATATCTGCACAAATATCAAACACAATAGGCTAATATCCTTAACATATAAAGAAAGAACTCTTAAATGTAAATAGAAATGCACACACACCTCTATAGAAAAATGGTCCATCATCACAATACAATGCTCAAACTCATTAATAAGTAAAATGCAATTTAAAATAACAATAATGCACTATGTAGCCCTTCAAATCCTAATTGTAAAAATAAAAAGAATATGAGTTTAAAAAGAGATTTACGTAAAACAATGTGTTTTTCACAGGGATAAATTAGATATAAACTACTAAACTCAAGGAATATTTAGGACATCAAAATTCTCTGAAAATATAATTTAAGTGAAAGATAAGTACTCAAATAAGTATTCTGCAGAAACAAAATTTTCCCCAGTTTACTAAAATCTAACATACACAGGTGTTTTGCTCCATTTTACAAACATCCATTCATACTTTTCTCACTACAAACAGACAGACATGGCTTTAATTTCTTTTCTTTTCTGCATCGCAACATTTTCTACAACAAACCTAGTACTTTCCTTATTAGAATACAAGACATTTTAAAAATTACAAAGGAAATTTAAGATGTAGGTTGTAAATCATTTTATGCCTATAAGACCCAGATATCTATATCTTTAAAGATTTTTTTCAATCTTTAGAGTTAGAAATCATCAAATAAGAAGATAACTTGTATGTATATAGTGTGAGAGTCTCCATGAGACACTGAGTAAGTATACTCCAAAACCAGAAAAGTGTCCCTTTAAAGAACAACACAATTTTACGGCACCTATGATACGAAGGAGGAAGGGTAAGTACGTATGAGGCACATTGAGAGGTGTGGCAGTATGCATTGGGATTCCAAACAATGAGCAGGGAGGGAGTTCAAGATGTACAGATGTTATTTCTTATGTTGGGGGTGGATGGGAGAAGCGATAGAAAACTTGGGCTCTGCCTCTTACCTCACACCTCCTCCCTCTTTCATCTCCCACTCCTCCCTTCTCCTTAAGGACTGGTTCACCTCATCTAATCTGGGCCATTCAGCCTCATTCTTACCCATCTCTTTCTTGCTCCACCTATCCTTGAAGACCTCCATCCCAATCCTTAGACCACTCAGGTCTGGGTACAGGTGCACCACAGTAAGTGCTGCGGGGACACCAGTCCCCAATGCTGACCTTGTTAAGGCTGACGTGTGCCCCTCACATGCCCTTCCTCCATCCTCCCAGATGGAGCTGTAGCATATCCTCTCCTTGAGCAGCACTTTCTCCTCACTACCTGGGTAACAGACTGGCCAAGTACTTCTAAAGTTGTTATTTTTAAGAAGTACTACAAATTGGGTGGCCCTGGCCTATAGAAATTTGTTCTCTCATACTTCTGACAGCAGAAGTCCTAAATTAAGGTGTGGGCAGGTCCATGTTCCTTCTTGAGACTCTAGAAAGGGGTGCCTTTCCTCTAGAAAAGGATCATTCCTTGTCCCTTCCTTGTTCCCAGTGTTGCCCACAATCCTTGGCATCCCTTGGCTTGCAGAGGCCTCACTCCAACCTCTGCATCCATAGTCAATGGTATTCTCCCCACCCATCTCTTCACTTGGCCGCCTTCTGTGTGTGTGCCTGTGTCCAAATTTTCCTATTCCTAAAAGTACACCAGTCACTGGATTAGAACCTACCCTAATCCAGTAAAACTTCATCTTAACTTGATTCCTTCTACAAAGACACTACTTCCATGTAAGGTCACATCTGCAAGTGAGGGGGTTAGAATCTGAATGTCTTTTTTAGGGGATCCAAATTCAACCCACAACATTATAGTTACCACACTAAAATGTTTTTAATATGTCATCAAGGTTTAAATGTAGTTTTCCAGAAAGGACACCTAACAATTAAAATAAGGATATGGATAATTAGGAAAGAGGTAACTGCTTTATAGACCATCTCAGGACAATAGTAATAACTCAAATGAAATTAAAAATTAAGACTTCAGGAAAGACGTTGGAACATAAGAGAATTAAGTAAAAAACAGCATTTTTTCTTTTCTCTCTCATTTTTTTTTTTTTTGTTAACTGCCCATTGAGAATCTACTTAATGTTTCAGTTGGGGAGCTATTTGCATTAACGTTCCATGTTACGACATAATACTTTGCTTTATGTTTCCTTAAAATAGAGATTGTTACTTAGTTTAACTTCTTGATGGTAACATGAATTTCTTTTTTTGCCAAACACACTAAGGTACTAAAATATTATGAGCCCAGTGATTTTATATTATTGAAGCAAGTAAAACTACCTAGGCTAATTGCAGACACAGTATTATTTTACATCATAATTTAGCAAGGGTTGTTATGCTAAATCTTTTAACATTTCATTTTCGCAAATATATAAGAAAAAGACAAGAACACTCTTCAAATCAAGTAAAAGAAGTATTACTTCATAATAAAGATATAAGATTAAGGAATAACAATAACCTCATGCTGTTTTATGAGGCAATAATCTAGTTCCCTGCTCTCTTTTGAGGCCATTCTCCCAGAAAAATGTGAATTTTAAAGGAATAATAGCAACCCCACCCTTTCCATGTTAGATTTTTTTCTCCTGCAGTCAGGTTTACAATACATAATAAATGAATGATAATCCTTTTCTTCAACTGTTTTAGAAAAAGTGAACTCTAAACTCCTGTGTCTTAGAAAATCAGAATTAAAAAAAAAACCCAACCATTTTCCTAGTTTAAATATATAAGGAGAATACGATATCAAGTTAAAAAACAATTCCCAGAGAGACGCCTGGGTGGCTCAGTTGGTTGGGCGACTGCCTTTGGCTCAGGTCATGATCTCAGAGTCCCAGAATCGAGTCCCACATCGGGCTCCCTGCTCGGCAGGAAACCTGCTTCTCCCTCTCTCACTCCCCCTACTTGTGTTCCCTCTCTGGCTGTGTTTCTCTCTGTCAAATAAATAAAATCTTTAAAAAAAAAAATTCCCAGAAATGAAACACGGTACTGAGGACTGGTCCAGGTGGTGGAG
The DNA here is from genome assembly GCA_004023965.1 of Spilogale gracilis. Lineage (NCBI taxonomy): Eukaryota > Metazoa > Chordata > Mammalia > Carnivora > Mephitidae > Spilogale > Spilogale gracilis. The sequence continues at coordinate 58,316 of PITA01000136.1, read as the reverse complement.
ACAGTAAAAAGAAAAAGATGATGTTGAGAGATGTGTGAGAGGTCTGTAGAGTCCATGTGGTCCAGACCTCACCCCCTCAGCTGATCTTTCTGATCAAACCTTCAGTGAAAATGAGATTGTCCCGGCATGGTTTGCTCTGGCTGAGAAAACATGAATGTGTGTGTGTGGGGGGGGGGGGTTCTGCACCAGGGCTGGCTCAGGGCGGGGAAGAGGCTGCACACGGGAATTGCACACACATGGCACAGCCTTCCACCCATCATTAAAGCCAGACACTTGGCCTTTGTCAAGGACTCCTTGTCCATCCCTCTCCAATTCCAGAAGTTACCAAGTGCTAGCAGTACCTCATAGCACTCATTCATATCTCTCCACATTTCTCTCCTCACTGCTGTGACAGTAGTTCAAACCATCAATGGCCCTCGTCCAGACGGAGAGCAAGAGCCTCCTGGAGGGGAGGGGGTGCCTTTTCTCCAGAGCAGCTCCCTGGACTTGACTTTTCTTTCTTTTTTTTCCCCTAGGTGCTTAAAATTTTATTTATTTTGAGAGAAAGAAACCACAAGTAGGCAGAGCAGTAGGCAGAAGGAGAGGGAGAAGCAGGCTCTCCGCTGAGCAAGGAACCTGATGTGGGGTTCAATCCCAGGACCCTGGGGTCATGACCCGAGCTAAGGGCAGACGCTTAATTGAGCCACCCAGGCGCCCCGTGGACTTGACTTTTCACAGTACAGCTGGAGTGATACTTCAAAGTAGAGCTCTAACTAGATTCTCTTAAAGCAAATCAGAGCTTTACCTTGCCTTTAGGATAAGCCAGAAATTCTTCAGCCAATCCTACTTGAAGCTGGGGCAGTGCCTAGCAGAATACCATGAAGGATAACCACTAGTTTGCTGCCTTTGCTCCCTGCGGCCACTGCCTGTCCCAGGTGGGCATTCTGCGGGAGAGCTCTGCCTTCCTTCTCCCCCTGACTGCACATGCTCCACTGTGTTCGCCATTCCCCCATCCTACCACCACTGACACTCTCGCCACAGCGCCCTGCAGTGAGGCTGGGACTGCTGCCGAATCTCCTGGGAGGATGTGCGCACAGGGCAGGCTCTGCTTCAGTACAAAGGAGGACGGTGTGGGGAAAAGATTATAACCCCCACCCACATGCCAAATGCCTACGGTAGCCTGAGGGAAAGGTGGAAGACGACCTTATACATGGCCACCCAAACTGGTCCCGGCCCCTGTGCAGACCCCAAGATGTGGAGGGAGGCACATGGAAAGTGCTACCTTTAGCCACTGACAAGGCCCCCTTTAAACTTAGGTGGGACTATGAAGAATCTATGTACATGTACAGAATTGCCTGGGCCAGGGAAGGGTGTCCTCCCATTACATTCTATCATTCAGAACAGCTAAGCCATTGTTAGACTTACGGATTTTCAAAGGGCAGGCACATTTTTGGAAACGGCTTGTGTACAAAATGACACTGTGCCACATGGGGCTATATTATAAATACACTGATCCGTATTCGGCATTGGGCACCTAACCCATTAGATTGCACAGTTCTTTCAAAGTTGCACTGCTGCTTAGGATGAGTATGTGGGAGATATCAGGCCAGTCCACCTTCAGGGCAAAAAACTCTAAGATGTAAAACTTGGACAAGTTTGGGGTACCTGGATGGCTCAGTTGGTTAAGCCTCTGACTCCTGGTTTCAGTTCATGTCATGATCTTGGGGTCGTGGGATCAATCCCCATGTCGGGGTCCATGATCAGCATGCAGTGTGCTTGAGAGTCTCCATTTCCTTCTCAAACTGTCCCTCCGCCTTCTCATGCTCAATCAATCAATCAATCAATCAATCAATAAAATTAAAAAAAAAACAAAAACAAAAAAATCACAAAACCTTGGGTGCTCTTTATAGACAAACCTGGGTCTGCTAGGGAGAGACAGAAGAGAGGTGACCCAGAAAGAGTAGCGAAAGGGAAGACGGCAAGAAAATCCCAGCAGAATTTAAGGACCTGGATGTTATTACTCCTAAAGTCTCCACTGTTTCTGTGCCCTTCCTGATGGTTGGCTGTTCAATTCTTCCTTGGATTCCATGAGCTCTCCTCAGAGTCTTCAATTAAATTCCCTCCCCTATTAAGCATACGGTCTAACATAAAACTCCAATTGTAGAGGGAGTCAAACAACTTACATTATCATTACATTATTTGAATACTATAGCAGGATTCCACCTATCAAGAGGGCATTGCTTTCACATCCTGCCCACCGAGTCACCTACACTGCCTGCCAAATTGCCCAAATGGGTCTGCGAAGCTGCGACAGGCACCGGCTGGTTCCAACCGCTCAGGCAGCATGCCAGAGAGGGAAGCCAACAGCACCAAGAACACGTAGCTTCAATTCTACAGCCCACTGTTCAGCGGAGGACATGGGCATTCTTCGACCACGCACGTGACAATCTTCCCTCGCTGTGCAAAAGGAAAACAGCAAAGGTGTCCAAGAAACAGATCTGGGTGAGTAGTAATGAGCACTTTGCCTCTCTTCCATCTCCTTAAATGAAACTAAACTAAAAACTAGATGCCAAACTCTTCTGACCTGTTTTTTAGAGCATGGACTTTGCAAAATACTCCATGTAATGCAAAATGTTTCAGAAGAATGGGGTTTCCATTGCTAAAATTATAACCAGCTCAATTTCATGCTAATAACCTGGGTCATTAGTATTAGGTTCATTTTTTGGCAATCACTTTCCTGGAATTACAAGTTATGATCCCTTGATTTTTGACAAGCAAGGCCATCCAAGTTTTTTCTATGTTGTTTGTGTTTGTTCATTATTGCTGATGGGCTAGTTATCCTAGAAAACGCAGACCCAGTTATATAATTGGACAGTCCCAGAGGAACCTCTGAAGGAATTCTGAGCTTGAGCAACTTCCATTACCCTACAGATAACTGAGGCGAACTCCGCAGGCTCACAGGCTGCCTCTGTCACTTCTCCCAACCTCGATTTCACAATTATTCTGCTAAGCTGTCTGTGTACCCTGGAATGGTTCATTTAGCTCTGCTTGTCCAATAGCCCGGCAGGAAAACCATTTGAGCCCTTCCTGAGATATAGTCTGTTTTTTTAGCCATAAACTTCTCTTCCATACCTGGGAAATTTTTTGATGAAGAGTATGTTGACCTCATGTATCACTTAACACACATCCGATGACTTTATGCCTCTCTTGAGGAAAATCTGTTGCACTTTGAGAGAATTTAAAAGTACATCTCCTAAATTTAGTAGTCCCCTCTTGAAATCCTAGGGGTATAAAAGATAGTTTTGTTAGAGGAAATATAAATTTAGTGATTCTGAAGGAAGACTTCTGGATAAAGCAATTCTGTATGTAAGTCCTTGCTTTACTACTGGATAATGGTACATACAGCCTTGTGATAGTTCATGGATGCCTCTAAATATCATTCTCTTCATACATGAAATAGGAACAATAATGATACCTGTATTGTATTATGTTGAGGTTAAATGAAATCATGTATTTCAAAAATACAAGTTGTTTGATTACTTGTGACAGAGTATTATTTCACTTTCTATATAATCAATTAAAACATTTTAACGTTTTTATTGTCCAGTGAAGTACTATCTATGCAATTTCTTATGGAAACGTAAGGATTTTAACTCTGTTCTACTAAGAATATTATATTAATCAGTGATCCCAGAAGGCACATTAACTACCTATGTTTAGGGAGTAGCTAAAAGTCAACAGTGTTTGATCAAGTCTCTGAATTTACATAAGTTTGTAAAAATGAACAATATCTCAATTACATTATGACCATTCACCCCTTTTTAGTTTGCCATTCTACATAACATCAAAGCTGTGGCCAGTTTCTTTAGTGTTGAGAGACCGATGCTGTAACAGAATTATAGATGTGTGTGTGAAAGAGAAGAGAAAATATTTTCAGAAAAGAAGTCTTGAATTGGTAAAAGCAGGAGCAAAGAGCTATATGTTACTGAATAAATACAACTGGTTATTACTATATCTTGATATCACTAAAAGGAAACAAAGAATGATATATGTCATAAAATTGCAACAACACATCTACTCTGGATTTCTGAAAAACAAGATGAACAGTAACCAAAGTTAAGGGGCAGTGTGAAGGCTGCTGTAGTGATCTAGGTAAGAAATCAAGGGACTCTGACTGGTGTGATGGCTGAAAGACACCTGGAAAAAAAGTGGATATGCAGGATAACATTAAAGACAAATCAATAGGACACAGAAAATCTGTGACTATAACTCCTAAGGAAAATGTGACTTGCAGGTATCATGCCATGGTTCCTGAAAAATGTGTCATATGGAAAAGTTGAAAGGAAAAGATATTTTTTTCTTTGTTTGTTATTGTTTTAGTTGTCATTAATTTCATTTATGGAGATGGGCAGGAAACAAAAGCAAGAGGCAATGTATAAAAAGAAAGTCTGAGAATTCTCTCTCTTTTATTGAAGGAGGGCTAGAAAACTGAGCTCGTCATCTGACTCAGCAAGGAAGCCTGTCCTATGATGGAGCCATCGGGAAGAGAGTAAAAGAAAATAATTACTTGAGATAAATCAAAACCTCAGTCTTACTCAAATGTAAATTCTAAATTGTTACTGCATCTCTGGTATGGAAACCTCAAACCAAAAAACTAAAACTCAAGACTGATCCAGAGACCTGAAATCCCTACACTCCAGGAGAAGTAAATGTAAAATTATCCCACAGAGCAGAAAGGATTCTGAGAGAGAAATTCATCAAAAATGATAAACTACATAAAGAAACAAAATGCCACAGAGACAGCAACTGTGACAATAGGGAAACTAGGATCCCAGGTTACTTGCTTGAATTCTGTCTATAGTGAATATTAGTCAGGGATTTAATTATATATGATGCTATCTGCCTTCCTAAAATTTGGAACACCTGAAATTTTTTTAAGAGTTTATTTATATATTTGACAGAGAGAAAAACAGCTATAGAGGGAACACAAGCAGGGGGAGTGAGAAAGGGAGAAGCAGGCTTCCTGCTGAGCAGGGAGCCCAATGTGATGCAGGGTTCGATGGTTCGATCCAGGGACTCTGGGATCATGACCTGAGGCAAAGGCAGATGCTTAATGACTGAGCTCCTGGGCACCCCTGAAATTTTTTTTATCCAGAGTTTTAATTAAGGCTGGATCCAAAGTTTGAATACCTTCTTCCCTCTCAATAAATCCCCCTCTAGCATCAGAGAATACAAGCATTCCACTGACTTTATAACTGCATTCAAAGTAGAATCACAGTAACAAAAAACTGTCATTATATCTTCTAAAAACCCGAGAACTTTTTAAGAGCTAAAGATGTAAGAATTCAGAAAATAATATCTTGAATAAATTTGGTGTTATTCTATTCTATTTTGTGCTTCCTTATTGTATGTTCCCACTTCAGAGAAACTTAGAAAAAGAATATGAACAAATCTATAGAATCTTATTTCTTTGTCTCGGCATCATAAGGAATATAGAAATAAGTGGGGTTTATTTACAGAGTGATCATATGAGTAGACAGAATATTTAAAGCTTCTTAGCTCCAGGGAACTGAACCACCTTCTTCTCCTCTTTCACTCTTTTAATTTTTCCTTCTTTCCTAGTTTATAAATCTGCCTTTCAGAATTTCTACTCTAGTCTATCCACTAGAGTCACAAAGCTGAATCCTGCTTTAATACGTATCGCAGGCTGTTAGATATTAAGAGAGCACGATCATTCATGTCACCCCTAAATCTTTTTTCCTCAAGTTAAGTATCCTTAGTTAATAAGACCACATCTTTACCAAAAAAAAAAAAAAAAAAAAGTTCTTTTTTCCCAACAGGGATTATGGGAGAATTCGCTCAGCCACAGTTGCTGGGAATGCATGATTGCCTAGGAATCGCATTAAATGGAAGAAAGATATGAAGTAGGTCATAGTGCATCATTATTTTCAGACCATTCAATTATAAATTGACATTAAATTATTACAGATCAGCATTAATATATACCAAGTATCACGTTCATACTCATTCAAAAATGAAAAGGAAACCCAATTAGTTGAAATGGAAATTAATGGCAATAAATTTTCAAAGCAGTGAGAATGAATGACCTTAGGATCCTATTTGTTTGCTGGTTTGTTGAAGACTGAATTATTCTCCAGGAAAATTAAAGAAAAGACTAACATTGAAGGCCGCTGGGCGGTTTGTTTTGCCCAGGATATGGATGTGCCCGGGCTTGTTTGTAGAATCTATGGGTTAGGCTCCCAGGGCTCCAAGTGCTCTTGGGCCTGAGGAGTTTCCTGGGAAAGAACTCTTCCCAAGAAAGAGCTGGTGAGCCATAAAGCTGAAGCTAAGTCCAAGTCCTACGTGTCAGGGCTGCAAGTGAAGAACAAGAAAACCAACCAACCAACCAAAAAAATTGCCCACTAAACTCTGTAGAAGAGGTTGAGGGCAGATGGCATCCGTGTATTATCTGGATTCTCTCTTACAGGGTACTGTGCTGGGGGAAGGGACCCGATATTTTCCTCCTTTGAAGTTACTTGTGGCACCAGCTGTTCAATCAAGGAGAAGTGAGGTCTGACAGAGAAACACTGGTTCCTGTAAATAGGACTCTTGCAGCTTAGAGGAAAAAAGGGTGAAGAAAGTTTGGGGAAAAACCGGTTAAACTAGTAAGATAAAGATTGCAATAAATAAGAAATAAAATGTGAGAGGTGAAACTCAAGAAAATGACAAAGAAGAATAATTTGCCCCTTCCTGATCAAACCAAATGATCAATGAGATTGTAGAGATGCGGACACTGGTTGTTTCCATACTATTGATGGGTAGTGTGGTTTCTTCGGCCAGCACTTGGCACTCCAGGCCCAGCTAGGGCTGCAGCCAAGTTCTTGTTCAAGCCCCGAACAAACCATATTAGCTCCTAAAGAAGTTTCACTGCTTCTCACAGATACTTCTGCGACTCACACCTGGAGACCCAATTTATTGTTTGACTCCTTAATTTCTCTTTCATGGTCATGAAAAAAAATACAGTGAGTTTCTCCAAAGAAAACATCTAAGATGTATAAATTCAAATATTATTTGTACTCCCTATGTCAAGACTGTATTTTGCAAAAACATGGATTTCTATATAATACATAAATTAATGAGTGAATGGACAAGCAAATGAACAAACAAATAAATAAGGCAACACTCCTAAGGCACATGTCAGGAAACAGGTAACTTTAATTTCATGAAGTTGCAGGTTGAATCAGGCAAATAGGATCGTAGATTTCCATGCCTGCCATGACTCAATGTATGGCTTTGGGAAAACCTTGTAATTTCTCCATACTTCAGTTTCTCACCCTATAAAAGGAGTATATTGCTTGAAATTCAATTCCCTCACTGCAGTGAAGGTTTTGATTCAACATTTATAAAACGCTTTTTAGCTTCCCTGATTAATAGGCAAAATACTGTGGTAGTTGCATAATATGCTTTCCAAAAAGTATAAAGGTAACTAGTCAAATCTAATGTAAAATGATCCTTGAGAAATAAATACCAGTCATATTTATTACTTCTCCATTCCATTTGCCAAGCCATAAAAATTACTTCTAACAGAAAAAGTATCAAATTAATATTCAAGCCAGCTGAAGTGTTATCATCATAGGTTTACCGATATTTGGGGGGTGCGGAGTTGTTTTGTTTTTCCAGGCTGCCCCACATGTTTATATGGTACAGGCAGGAATGTTGGGCATGGTTTTGAAGGCCTCTAGCGTATTCGTTGGTTTCTGGCATTCTAATGCACTCTACTCTTATAACCATAAAAGTACTCTTGAGTGCTTCTGGAAATATATAACAAATCCTTAATCAATTTAAGACTGTTTTAACTGCATACATGAAATTTCTTGGGAGGAAAATGTTAGCTATTCTACACACATACAGTACTTAAGTTAGCAAGAGAGTTCCTTTTCAAAGGCACAAAGCAGTTTCCCTATAGTAATATAATTTTCAGTTTTATGTACATAAGTCCTATTGAATCCCTTAGAATAACAGGAAATTCTGCAGGAAAAAAACCCACAAAAAATTGATAGCCATATTTATCCAATGTTAGAGGAATAAGTTAGCTGTTTTGTGTTGGATTACTCTTAAAACAATAGATAACCATTAAAGGTTAACCAGAAGCTTACTTAACCAGAAATTGTAAGACCTGAATATTCTAGAGACAGAATTTTCTACATAGAAGACTCTAACAATAATGAAAACTGAATACTACACTTCATTTTAACATTGCTTTAGCCAGAACTTGAATAGCTATTTTCTGGACTTTGACACATTAAATTACACATTAAACAGACTATAACATTTCACAGATTTAAAAATTAGTACATTGAAAAAATAAAAAAATAAAAAAAAAAATAAAAATTAGTACATTGATAAGGCAGCCAATATTTTGATCTACAGTAGTAATTAGCAACATATATTCAGAATAGAGTCATCTCTTTTATAATAACAATACAATGTTTATACCTTTCACCTACATATTAAAAAACATAATATATATAAGCTGCTAAGAAGTATGCCTGACATATAGCTGGTTCTTCACAGAATAATATTACATAATTCCTCATAAGTTCTCATCAACAACATCTGAGTTAGAGCCATTTCTCCTAATAATTCCTGTAAATATTTAAATATTTTATGGTACTATATGAAAACATGTCACTAATATGACATCTACTTCTTTTTCCTTTCTACCAATTATTTTAAGAACCATGAATATAGGAAATAATTATTCTTATAACTCAGCTCTAACAACCCTTAAGTGAGATATTAACTGTACATAACATAGGTTTAATATATATGGGGTTAATAAATTATTTCTTCTCATTAGTGAACTCTTCCAATTAGTGTATGAGTCTCAAGGAATTTTACTATAAACCTTCTTATGAATCAGAGCACAAATAATTATCATGTTCAATTGAGCATAAAATATTGCCCTTGGCTTTTATGAGAAACATGCAATGCTCGTCATAGAGATGCAAGGTGTTATAACTTTTCTGAAAAATATTTTGGCACAATCTATGCAATATACACATAATCTTTCACCTATTACTTCTACTCTAAAGTTTTATGTACAGGAATTTGGATAAATATATAGAGAGTTATATAAAAATCATCACAGCAACACTCCTTGTAAAAACTGTAAAACTGTAAGCAACCTAGATATACACCAAGCAGGGAACCATTAAATTATAAAACATATGCATAAATTAAATTGGAGTATCCAAAATTAAATGTACCAACGGAGAAAGTATTTAAGATACAGCACATGAGGGGTGCCTGGGTGGCTCAGTTGGTTAAGCAACTGCCTTCGGCTCAGGTCATGATTCTGGAGACCCGGGATCTAGTCCCACATCGGGCTCCTTGCTCGGTGGGAAGCCTGCTTCTCCCTCTCTCACTCCCCCTGATTGTGTACCTTCTCTGGCTGTGTTTCTCTCTGTCAAATAAATAAAATCTTCTTTTTTTAAAAAAAAAGATACAGCACATCAAAATAAAGCCAAATGTAAAATAAAAATAAATTACAACCTCACATAGTTCTTACATTTACACATATACAGAAACAAGAGACTGAAAGGAAGTGCATTAAAGATAACGATTAACTGATTTGTGGAATACGGATGAAACGAATAAAGTGAGGAATATCTACTCTTTACTTGAAATACATCTGTGTTTTTATCTTTTTATTACTGTAAAGCATACCCACATATACAAGTCAGAAGTAGACAGAGGATAAATATTAAATAAGCGTCCCCACGTCACGAATCAGACCAAGATACAGGCTATTTATCAGCATTCCAGAAGCCTCTCTCCTTCCCTCTTCCAGTCATTCCTCTTAAGTTAATGTCTGAATCATATCTGTTCAAATGTGTTATACAACGTAGGAATTACTTTTTCTTTAAAAAAGCTGATTAAAGGACGCCTGGGTGGCTCAGAGGGTTAAGCCTCTGCCTTTGACTCAGGTCATGATCTCAGGGTCCTGGGATTGAGTCCCACATGGGCCCTCTGCTCAGCAGGGAGCCTGCTTCCTCCTCTCTCTCTGCCTGCCTCTCTGCCTATTTGTGATCTCTCTGTCAAATAAATAAATAAAATCTTTAAAAAAAAAACTTGATTAAAAAACTCTTGCTTCAGCTGCATGAGAGCTTCTTTTTTGAATATTAAATACCCTCAGCAGGTTATTCAAATAAATCAATTTAAAATATATTCTGAGTATTTTCAGTGTCTTCCCTGCACAAACTGAGTTATTCCTTACAACTCCACAAGGCAAGAGGCAAGTATTATTACTACTTCCATGTTCACACCCTGGAACTCTGGCCTATAGCAGCTCAGTCAGTAGGTGCCCCCAAAGTTACACCGCTGAGGAACGGCTGTAGGGCCAGGACACACAGACATGTAGTCCAATTCCGGTATCTGCAACTACTTGTCAGACAGAAACAAAGAAAAATAAAGGCAAGAAGACAGAGGTGGGAGCACTAGGCTGCCTCCAAGACAAGGTCCTCTTTTAAGCTTCCTCCTTTGAATACATCACTAACGTCTCTAATCCAGCCCAGAGCTGCAAAATGAAAAGTTAAGGTAAATTCCTCTTCTGATCTGATTGTCTGGTAAATAATGTGACCTACTAAACTACAGAGCAAATATGTTTCCTCGGGCTGTAAAGCAATCACATACTGCATTCAGAAGTGACTCATACAAGGAAATAAAACCACAATTTTTGAAACTATTGGAAACAATAATTTTAATTTAATGTTATTTTTGGACACAGGAGGATTTCTTTTTCCCCCTAAACAAGCAAGTTGGTGGTTTTGAAGGTCCTTGCTCATCTTTTTGTGGAAAATGCCTAAAAACAAACCACTAAAAACTAAACAAAAAATTTTTCTTCCTCAACTGTGCCTGAACAAAGACCTAATTTCTCTCACCAAAGGCCACACATACTTTAACAGACACATTTGGGATTTCTGGCCCCCATATTTTGAAACGTTGACATAAACAAATACAGAGCATGCTTCCTCTCGGATGAAATCCATAATTCTGAGGGTTAAGACTTCTTCAAAATAACATGAAGTGTATCTCCGCAGAAAGCAACCAGAGAGGCCAAAGTTTGTTTTGGGAGAAAAGTAAAAGTACAAAGACTATAAACCTTAACTAAATCTATCTTTTTAATTTAGTTATTCAAAACACCATTTCATGCTGTATGTATCTTTTCTTTTTCAAAAAAATCAGGAATATCTTAGTACAAATGAAGCTGTAAGTAAGTTAGAATAAAAAATAGCTGATAAACTAGCTTCCATGACCATAAGGAAAAGAGAATCAGTTTCCAAACTGTAAACAGGATTTTCTTTGTAGTTGTCTGGCTTTGGATGTGTGTCCTTTGAAGACATGCATGGAATAGAACAGTTAGTGAATTTCCATCAATATGCCTAGGCACTGGGACTACAGTGGGGGAAAGATAGGATCTCTACACTCAATGAATTCAGGTTTCTTTGGAAGACAGATTTACATATAATTAACCTCAGCACAATGTGCTTTTATATTAATAGCCTCAAAAAAGGTGCTATGGTATTACAGAGAGGAAAGAATGAATTCTGCCTGAGCCTTAGGGAAGGCTTCCCAGAGGAGGTGACATCTGAACTAAGCCTTGAAAGGTAAGTAGATTTTTTGTCCAGGTAGGCAGCTAAAGAGTAAGAGGCAAATAGGTTACGGGAGCTGGAGCAGTGGAAGATAAAGGTGGTGAGAGTATCCTATGGAGGAAAAATAGGAAGTGCCTAATTGTACAACACATAGCACTCATAAAATTAGCTAAGTCTTACATTAAGACCCCTTACACGAAGAATCAACCTGAGAAAGTAGATCTGTGACCTGAATACTTGAAGGAGGGCAGTTCCCTAATTTATGAACCCAATAAGTATTCCTTTAAAAAAAAAAAAAGGAACCTCTGGTTTGCAGGCTGTTCTCTAATGAGCAGGCTTCCTGTTCCACCTCAGGCATAAAGTATCTGGATGGACCTGAGTTTTGCTATGCCTTCTTTGGACTTCTTATCAATGCATGGAGCAGAACTCTTCTCCATGGTCTGAAAACTCATGATGTAAGCCCCTGACTTACAAACCCGCCAACTCCCACGTAAGTGCCCCCATCTGTCATGCGGTTGCCCAGGGCCTTCATATCTCTTCTAAGAAGTAGCTGTGCGAGATTCTCCTCTTAGAAAACAAAAAGACACTTTGATCACATACAATAGGCTATACTTGTAGCCACTTTCCCTTCTTAAAAGTACATTTCAAAAACGAAAGCATAAACCAAAGGAGAGGTATGAGAGAGACAGACACACAGAGTCTGTTTTTAAGCACCTCTGCCCTGCCTGCTTAAGCATCAATTAGTAAATGATGTGAAATCGCTAGGTCAGCTGACTGCTTCATGACTATGATTATGCTTCATGACTATGCTTCATAACATGATTAGTTCCTAATATGACCAAAGTAAAACCACTAAATCAGACAATAGGTAGGTCTGGAATTTCGAGTACCTTTGCAGTTCCTAATGAGATGCCAAACACTGTACACTGTTTAGACCTCATATGTGTATTAATACAATCATATATTTTAATACTAATTGTTTCATACTTCAAAATAACTTTCACATTCAACCCAAAACTCATGTAGGTCAAGTTACCATCTCTCACTTTATATTGACATTACATGTTCCCATTTTGTTCCAAGTAATCTCCAAACGTCTTCCGTATAGGACTGAACCAGGTGGAGGTCAGAGGTGCAACTCAGACCAGTCACATTTACTTGGCCAACTGCAGATCACATCGTAGGTAAAATGGCTGCCAACATTAAACCTCAAGAATTAGAACCTAAATTTGGATTTGGTAATTCATCATAGGAGTGCTTACATGCAATATTTTCATTTTTATTTCCTTCAGATTATACCACTGTTAATGTATTCAAGATCCTGTAATTGTGGTACAGACTGAAAGCTAAGACATATTTCATTACAATTCACAGTGCTCTGAATTTCTCATCATCACAAATGAACAAATGATTTTATTAAGCATCTTAATTTTAGACAGTTGTGATAATAGGTAACTTTTACCTTTTCTGACACTATAGACTACACATAAAAGTTTATAATTACTGAATTATATGGAAATATAATTACTGAATCTATGGAAAAAATAGTTGTCATTATTAAAAGGGAATCAAAAGTATCTACTAACAAATAACAGTAAAAAATAGGAAAAAATACGTAATAAGGTGAGTTAAACAAATATCCACTTCTAATATACTTCCTAGGTGTTCTTCTCTCCCTACTCATAAATTATTCTTGGGGAAAAAATACGCTGAAAATTGTCAATCTGTATAAAGCTCATCTGTCAATCCCTTCTATATAAAGTTTATTTCTCAACACAGACCAATAAGAGTTGTTTGGTTTTGTATTTAAACTTAGGAGGAAGGTATGAAGATTCTCTTGACTTGATTGAAAATAGAACAATTCTCTCAGGCAGATGTCTAGGAATCTTTTGACTCTATCAACTGATCTTAAGATCTACTTTGGTCATGGGATCTCAACTGGGGGCAATTTCGCTTTCAAAGGATGTCTGACAATGTCTGGAGACAGCCATTACTCAGGGGAAGATGCTGCTGGTATCTAGTGGGTGCAGACCATGCTACAACAGACAGACACACACACACACATAGACACACGTGTGTGCACGTGCATGCACGTGTGTACCCCAGTAGAGAACTATTGAGCCCAGGGTGCCTGGGTGGGTCAGTCAGTTACTTATCTGCTTTCAGCTCAGGTGATGGTTCTGGGATCCACAAGGGGCTCCCTGCTCAGCGGGGAGTGCTTGTCCCTCTCCCTCTGCCCCAACCCCCATTCTCACGCTCTCTCTCACCCTTTGTTACTCTCTCAAATAGACAAATATTTAAAAAAAAAAAGAAAAAAGAAAAAGAATTATTGAGCCCAAAATGTCAATAATAAGAGCTCGAAACTCTTAAAAAATTAGCCCGAGACTAATACAACACTGTGTACCAACAACTGAGAAACACACTGGTCTATATATACTTTGGGGTTCAAGCACAGCATCAATATTAGTATAATTACTTATTAAGGTGCATCTGGCAGTTTCAGGTAAGCCATAAAAACATGACCTTAACAATTATTTTAACTCCCCTTCCTCCCTCAGCCCCACTCTGCTATACAGTCATTACATCTGAATCCAAGGACTGAGTGATAAATTCTAGAAACAGAGGAATTTATAACCCCTTATTGTCTCTGCAGAGATAAGAATCATAGCAATATTTAAAGTTATCATATTAAGTTTACATTAAGTCCATCAAACCCACCATCAATAAAATATACAAATTCTTATAATTGGTACCTTCAGGCTGAGAAAAGCAACTGAGGATTATAAAAATAAGAGTACCATTTCAGAATGTGCTTAAAATTACCAAGGAAAGTTGAAGAACACCATAAATCAAAGACTTAAAAAAATCTGGATTATTTCATGTGGAAGTATTTGTTAAAAGAAATTCTGTATAGCATAAATGGCCAATGTTCAGTTGGGAGCACCTTTAATGTCTTCTTTCAGAGGTCCAAATACAGCCCCAGATTTGCCAAGATCACGCAGAAATGCTAAATTTGTACATGGACCACTGGGGACTCCATTTATAGTCCTCAGTCTATGGCCCCCCAAAAATGACTTCCAGCTCTAAAAACCCGTGAACATTTTCTGTAAACTAATGGAGACTAAAAACTGCAGTCATACTAGCTAATACTTATTTCAGACACTATTCTAAATACTTCCCATATGTTTACTTATTGAATTCTAAAAAGAGCCCCATAGAGTATGTTCTATGATATATGGGAAAGCTGGAACAAAGCCAGTTTAAATTAACATTACCGTTATCATTACAGAATCTTTAGTGTCAGAGCTGGGGTTTGAATGCAATCAGCCTGGCTCCATATTCTTTGTGCTTAACCACTGTGCTATAAAAAGAATCCTGTCCCTTAGATTTCAAGCGCTATGAAATACTTGTGTCTTCAGAGATCTTCAGGATCCTTGGGGCTTATCCACTGGGTTACTACTGACTTCTCAATGGTGGTAGGGGAAATAAATATATTTCTACATACATATACACACACATAGAAGCCGGGCCTAGCTTCAGAGCTGTAATTCTACTTAGTTAATACAAAAATCCCTGAGGTTGTTCTCAAGGCTGTCCTGCAGTCTCTCGGTGACAGCTATCCTCTCTGCTCCCAATCTCATGGCAGAAGATGTCCAGGGCCACCAGCACTGCCCTCGTCCTCCTCTTCTTTATTCATTCACTCAACAGAAACTTACTGGTCCCTACTCACTGGAGATATGGAGATGATAAATGCCAGTAATCATGTCAGCAAATTCTCAGTCTAGAGCAAGATTTAAATTCACATAATCTATTACGTGTCAATGTGGCAAGTACTGTACTGAAGGTAGAAAATGGGTGCTTTGGCAGCAAAAAGGAAAGAAACATCCAACTCAGCCTCCGGAGGACAGATGAACTTACTAGAAGAGGTAGTGTTTTGTCTGCAGGCTTGAAAAAGAAGTCAAAAAGGAAGTTTCAGGGGCTAAAGAGATGTCTTTCAGGTAGAAAGAATCCCATGCACAAAGAAATGAGGTGGAAACGACGAGGGTGTATTTATTTGAGAACTGCAGCCCCCCATATGGCTAGAGCCTTGTGACCAAGTGTGAGAGATGAAAATGGCAACCTGGGCAAGGTTCTCAGCGTGGAAGGCCCTGTGCTCCCTGCTACAAATCCTGGAATTGTCCTAGAGGCAAGAGAACATTTTTTTGAAGAATTTTAAGTCAAGGAGGAACCTGATAAAAATTGTGAATAAACGTGATTGAACATTCCTGGGATGGGGAGGAGAGTTTTGGAGACAGTTCCAGCACAGTAGAGTGGTCCCTCAGGACTAAACCAAAGACAATATGACCTAGTGTATATAAGATACATGTCTACAGAAAGCTAATATGATAATCTGAGAATTAAACCTGTGATCTTGGTTATCACAGTCAACTCACTTATTATTGTTAACCATTCCTTGTGAATGGTATATACCAAGAAAAAGTAAAACTTATTATAAGAGTCTAAGAGCCCCCAAGTCTTCAAAATTAACACAGAGAAGTGAAAACCTATTCATCTCACTCTAACTTGTGCATGTCCTTAGCAACACCGGATATGAAAAAGCACTTAAATAGTATGTATGTGTACCCAGAATTTTGCTAGATCTCTTCATGAATGAAGCTTGGAAAATTGAAAGACAATGATTAAGGAGACAAAACAGACCTAAATTAAAATTCTTCTTGAGTCAACTAAGAAAAATAAAACAGTAGCCTCATCTGAACACTTGAAAGTTCATGTAAAAAATATAATAGTGCTGCTGTTCCTGACAGAATTTTTGATGTTTACATTCTTAAGTTACCTACTAGAAGCAAAGTTTGAGATTACAGAAAACCTGCCAAAGGGAATCTTTTTACACGACTCACCCACTTGTGATTAAGTTTTGCTAGAATTACCTAAGTCATAATCATACATGAATATACATTTGCATTTAAGTATAAACTTCTAAGTGAAAAGCATTAGCTAATTAATTCAGAGACCTGTTGACTACCCAAGTCATCACCACTTTTGACACACTGGACACATTAGGTTAGAAATATTCAATCTCTGAGTCAGAACATTTATGTCTTTTCAAATTCTTGAACATTGGGGAGTTCAGAGCCAGAGGTGAACTGTAATGAATAGATCACTCTGCGGGTTATATGCAGAGGTCTTTGAATTGTGTATATGACCTTTTGGAGAATAAGTTCTCCCAGTATGTGGTACACCTACTTGATTAAGTATATAGAATTTCAAATCAAATGCTATTGCTTTGTGAGTAGAATTAAGCTTAATGGCATATGAATGTAAACTTTTATGATTTAATTGTAGCCTTCACTAGAAATGTCCCTTTCATTTTAGAAAGAAAGGAGGAAAGAATCACAAAAACAGCAGCAAAAAATTTATACAAAAATTTAAGGTCATGTCCCTTTAGGTCATTGCTGATGTTTCTTCATAAAATCTATAAAAGGAAAAAGATACTCTTATAAACAAATCTTTGCTTGGAAAAATGGGGTGGGCCTCATTCAGGACCTGTACCTCTATCTAGGAGACACACTCCTTTTATTTTCTAAGTACTAAGTTAAAGTTGCAGACTGGTTAATACGAATATTCAAGTAATACTAGGGTGAGCAGACATACCTTTTGCCCACATATTACACTGGAGATATTTTATGGTATTTGAGAGTTGTTTTTGTTTTGTTTTGTTTTGTTTTGTTTTGTTTTGTTTTGTTTTGTGGAGGGCATGCTAACATATACAGCAGGTCCTATAAATGGACCCCCTTCTTCAAGGACCCTTTGGTCCTGATTTTTGCATACTAGAAGACACTTAACAGAGACTCTGAGAGCCAGCAGTGGTTGGAGGGCAGCATGGGTAAGTGATTCATGGGCCACACACATTTTATTTCACTCAGAACAGTGAATATATCTCCAGTGGGCACAGTGTCAGTTTTGACTTGGTCATAAGTTCCTAACATTTGGGAAGCATTCTGGAGTAACAGTTGCTCCAAATTCAGTCATTTGCCACCAACCTTCACGATTTTGACTATTTCAGCCAAGCATTTACTCACTGTTGCTTCCTCTGTTTCTTTAAAAAGGCGCTTTCTAAAATTTGTTTTACTTGAATACTCCTTTTTTTTTTTAAGATTTTTTTTATTTGACAGAGAGAAACATAGCCAGAGAGGGAACACAAGCAGGGAGAGTGAGAGAGGGAGAAGGAGACCTCCCACTGAGCAGGGAGCCTGATGTGGACTCCATCCCGGGTCTCCGGGATCATGACCTGAGCCCAAGGCAGTCGCTTAACCAACTGAGCCACCCAGGAGCCCCTGTTTTACTTGAATACTTCTTTTAGGACTTTCCTTAAACAACAGTATCTGTAAAATTATAGGTTTAATATGAAATTTTATGTATTTTTATTATATATTTATTACATATACACGTAATATATGTATTTATATCCTTAGAAATAAATACATAACCAATAATATAAAAATAAAATGTTCAGAGAGCCCCTAGAATGAACTCATACTTCGCTGGTGGGAGCAACTACCTATTGCAACCCTTAAGGATAAGGACTCAGAGGTCAGACTACAGAGTTAGAATCCTGGCTCCTCTCTACTGCATAATGGTCTCAGTTTCCTCACCTGTAAAATGGGAATGATAAAAGTAATTCATTTATGGCATAGTTGAAAAGATAAAATTAGCTAATCCACATAAACACCTTTAGGTGTTTTGCATAAAGTAAAGCCTCAGAAAACATCAGCTGTGATGTTATGATGATGATAATGACTGATGATGGTAATGATTGATGACAATACTGGTGATGACTTACATAGACATAAAAATTACAAGTGTATAAAAACAAATCTGACAATTTCTATTTTAAAATATACTTTGAGATATGGACATAATTAAGAAAATATGGCTTAGGTGTAAAGTCTTACAATGGCTATTCGATATTGGGGGGTTACTTTGTTGTTTTTTTTTTTTTTTTAAGATTTTATTTATTTGACAGAGAGAGCACAAGCAGAGGAAGCGACAGGCAGAGAGAGGGAGAAGCAGGCTCCTCCCTAAGCAGGGATGCTGGTGTCTAACTCAATGCGAGGACCCTGGGATCATGACCTGAGCTGAAGGCAGTCGCTTAACTGACTGAACCACCCAGGCGCCCTGTCAATAGTGGTTTAATGCAACTTCACTTTGAAAGTATTCCAATGTGATCGCAGCAATGAAGCTTTGCCTAATATCTTCAACATAAAATAATCTACCTGTGAAAAAATAATATTAAAAAAAATCACGGGGCATCTGGGTGACTCGGTTGGTTAAACATCGGCCTTTGGCTCAGCTCATCATCCCAGGGTCCCAGGATCAAGCCCCAAATGGGGCTCTCTGCTCAGTGAGGAGCCTGCTTCTTCCTCTCCCTCTGCCTGCCTCTCTGCCTACTTGTACACTCATCCTCTCTCTCCCTCTCCCTTTCAAATAAATAAAATCTTAAAAAAAAAAAAAATCCTAACATGATAATATAGGTCTTTACCCCATGACCCAAAATGCACCAAAAATAAATGTACTTATTGTGTATAAATAAAAGTTTTAAAAATATGAGCACATTGTATTAAAATGTTTCATATGGAAAAAAAATTAGAATTCCTGACACTTTAATATGGTGTTATTCATCAGCCATGAACTGAAATCTCAGGGTGAGAAAAGAGCCAGGCCAATGCTGAAAGGTTTCAAATATCAAACTATACTATTATGTCAGTGACCTAAGATCAATTAGCACCTTTCAATGACAGAAAAGGTTACAGTGAGACTCAAAGGTGCACTCTCTGAAACTATTTTAAACCACCATAAAAATGTGGTATTGATAACTCAAAATGGTTTCTATTTTTACATTAATCTATTTCATCCCTTTTTCTGAAAGACAGAAAAGGAGTTAGGGCAGTAAGGGTAGTAGTATTCATTTTCAGTACCTCTCTACTAGGAGAAACATAGCTGGATACATTAAAGAATCACAAAGTTCAAGAGTAAAATAGCGTATTACCAGGACCTACACTAATGCGCAATGCCAGGAGTAATATTAGATGACAGTGACGTTTACAAAGTCTTCAAACCTCATAAAAGCAATTAAAACTGCTTGTACTGCACTTGAATACATGATTCTTGTTTATTTTCTTCCATTCAAGTTCAAACTAAATGATGCCAAGTTTGACTCCATGTACAATTTAATGAACATTGAGGGTCTCCCACGTTAAAACACATCTAACTGGATGCAGTATTACATATACAGAAATTAAATACACGGCTGCATCTCAGCCATCTCTACAGCAAGTGTCTGAAAGATCATGTCATTTCTTAGCCCACTGGGAGAAATTCACCAGAGAAGCAGGTACATTGCAATGTCATCCCTGCATTCTCCTGTTGATTTCATGCACCTAGTAACCGTGGTAACAAAATCCGCCAACTACATTTCTGAATACAATTAGTTTAAGATACTCTATAGGAAGCACATAATAAGTGCTTAGAATGTGTAAAAATAATATACATTTAAAAAAGAAACTGTCATGATTATATTCTCACTAAAAAAATAAGGTGTTTGATAGAGGTTTGTTCAGTTCTTCAATGAAAAGATTCAAAACAACTTCTGCTTTTGATACTATGCTTTTCTGTTTGTTTCTTAAATGAGTGATCTGAAATATTTACAACCAGACAGTACCTAATTTTAGGTTTTAAGTGCTTTAACAGCTCCGTGAAATATGATCAGCAGCTGCAATACAGAACTATGGTGAATAAAGTCCTTATAAAGGGGGCCTGTTTTTACTGAATGTTCAGTGTTCCTGCATTTACCTAATAGGAAAAAAAAAGATAATGAAAAAAACATAATAAATACCTGTGCTCTTAAATTACTTAACACTTCACTAAGTCTTGAAAAGGATTATCTCCCCTCTTCTTGAATTCTCTATAAAAATGTGAGGTTTCATTGGGTAAAATAGGTTAATTTTACTATTTGGAAGTTAGAATCTGTACTTTCCAATATCCTAACTCTTCATAACAATAGTTATGGCTTTTCCACCATTCTACTTTTCTAAAAATCCCAGATATTTTAATTTCACTGCATAGATTTTTTTAAATGAAATACCAAGCCACATAAATATATTTTTAGACATGGCATCAGTCATTTAGAACTTGCAACAGAGACTGAAAACATGAAACTGGACACTCTATTTCCCGTGGGTATGTAAAATTTATTTACACCCCAAATCGCAACATAAATAAAAAGGAAACTCTTAGAAATGGAAAACTGAGTTTTCTTTTTCTTCTAATTCAGAGTTTTTTGGAAGAAAAAATAAATAACAGCAAAAGGACAAACTACTCATCTACCAGCCACCCTTTAAAAAGAAACTTTCATGCAAAGGCAAGTTTTGGTTTTTTGTGTTTTGTTGTTTTTTTTTTTCAGCTAGCTTCTACAAATCCTCTAGAATGCAGCATCTGTGTTTCCTAATAAGAATAATGATTGTTCCCAAACCAATTTCTTCTTATACAAATCTTACAGTTTACTTTTTTTACACATGATTTAAATATTAACTATAAATATATGCATAAACCTTTCCATTTTGTATAAGAGAAATTAAGTTTCTAACATCCAATGAAATAAATACTTCCTAATAAAACATAAGTGAGTATTTTTATTTCAGTTATACTTGTGAAACAACCACTATGATGGCCTTAAATTGTTGAGGGATACTCTTTTGTCAGGTAATTGACAAAGGAAGACAGGCTTTTGAAAGCCCCATTGATTTTAAACCTTCACATCTTATAAAAGACAAGGATATGTCCCTAATAATAAAAAAAGGGGGCAGTTTACAAATCTATTATGTTACTTTCAAAGTTGTAACTGTCAACAGTTTTAACTTTCTTTCTTGCACAGTCATTTCTAAAACTTGGTTTAACTCTGAATGACTTACAACTTTTAATCGGGTGGAACAAACTATTTTTATGGTTTATAATAACAATAAAAATGGATGCGGTTATATCTGCCTTTGGTATTGTTGCCATAAAAATCAGATTCTGGCAGTCTAGCTCCACACAAAACAGTCTGTCTCTTGTTACTACTGCTACTTACTTCCTGGGATAATATTATTTAAAAACACACACACAAATGCCTTTGAGTGCAGTCTCCTAAAACGCACCACACCAGATATCAAATATTTTGTTTTAGGATTCTCTCCCTACCCCCTTTCCTCGTTTTTGGTTCTTCACCTACAAGCTGGCCAAAAACGTTATAAAAGAAGAGAAGGAAACATTTCTACTTAAAAACAAGTTCTACCCAGGAAAGGTTATCAAGTATAATCCTTGTTCTGATGGGGTTTTCAAAATAAAAACAAAAACAACCCAACCAACAAAAAGCCATCACTGACTTTCAATACTGCCAATCACCTATGTGTAAATGAAACTTCAGAAGCTGCTAAAGGGGAGCCCGGGGTTGTTAAATGCTCCTAAGACTCCCACCTAAGTCCCGAAGGAGCCCGCACGGAAACTGACAAACGCAGGGAGGGTGCAAAACGTGGCCGCTGAGGAGAAGGGCAACAAAATGCCATATTCTAGAAGGTATGTTTCGCTACATCAATTACGTTGATCCCAGGGTGCCAAGCCAAAAGGGGTAAGGGAGAAAGAAAACTGTTAAGTATGAGCTCTTAATGTGAAACCTAACCTGTTGGTTCTCTTAGGTATCAGATTTTGGAAGTGTCTGTAATGACAGCCAGAAAGCAAATTAATGGCCAATGGCCCACTGGGTTTGAACACGAGACTCCTGTTACCTCCTCACAGATCAAGTACACAACACACACACACACACACACACACACACACACACACACACACACACACACACGGGGATGCTCCACGTGGAACTGCTCTGAAACCAAAACACACGCCCCGTCGCTATTCTGTACTTCGGCAGAAAGGGCCCAGGGACCTGCACCTTCCTCCACTTTCCTCAGGTTAAGGATTCATGAATAACTTGACTGCCCGCTCCGCAGTGCTGCGGAGAGAGAGGAGAGAGGAGACTGTCTCCAAACACTACCTTCCCACCCACTCACCAAGAGCACAAACCCCACGAGCCTTCAAGAAAGGAGCGAGAGAGGTGGCGGGGACAGACCCTGCCACCCCAAGAAGGGACCGATGGCTCCGGTTTCGCTACCGTCCTGCCAAAGGACTCGGTCCGCAAATTTCTTACAGTTCCAAGCTGTTCAAATAACGCTCACAAAGAAAGAGACATCTTTAAAGTGTTACTAAACGAAAGTTCTGGCTGTTGTGTGGCGCAAAGTAAAACAAGCCCACACGCGGTCTTCTTCCGAATCCCGCTTAACTACGCGAAAATAGCCGTTTCCAGTGAACCAACCCCAGACCCAGCAAGCTTTGAAACGAGAGAAAACCTGCTCTCCGCAGCCGCGTCCCTTCATTTGGAGAAGTTATAATCCCTCCATGGCATCCGCGTCCCGAGCCAATGAACGCGACTCCTCTGACAAGGCGCTTCTAATTTCACGGACCCTGGCAAGCGGCAGAAAACATTCGGTCCACGCCACATAAAAACTATTAAAGTGGGATGGCCGCAGTTTAAAAGGCCGGTTCGTGCCTCGAGATTAGAGCGCCTGCAGTGAGGGTACACACGCCTGCAGCATCGTGAAAATGCCGGGAACCTGGGCCCTCCACCCGACTAGGTCAGCATCCCTGCGTCAGACTTATCTAGGGGGTCATCAAAGTAATTAATAACACAGAAAGATGCCTTGGAGACCCCGGGCGCGCGCCCCCGCAATCCTGGCGGCGGGTACAGGTGGGAAGCGGTGCTCCCTGTCCCGCCGCAGTCCTAGAGCAGCCCCGCAGGCTTGGGGAAGATCACCGCGGCGCGGGGTGTCCTCCCGGTCAGAAGGCACCACTGCAGCTCCGGCGGCCTGGGCCTCCCGCGGGCGAGCCGCACTCCGCCTCTGGGAGTCCGCGGGTAATCCGCGCGCACATCCCGTCCCTCCCCACGTCCCCTGTCTCCGGGGCTCCACGCCCCCGGCAGAGCCACGCGCACTACCCCGGAGGGAATTCACAGGCTCCCCGCAAGCTGGACCCATCGGGCGGGGACGGGGAGAGAGACACTCACCTCCCCGTAGCCCGGACCGCCTCGGGATCTGAAGTTCAAGTGTGTGTCCCAGCCGCGGACCCGTGCGTCTGTGTTTAGGTATTTACTCTCGTTTCTTCCAGTGGCGGAGATTCCCCTTCGCGTTGTGCCTCTGGTGAAAACAGGACATCCCCTTCGGCCACCCCCCAACAAATAGCGTACACTAGTGGGGGAGAAACGGGGCGGGGGGAGAAGCCGGCTCCGAGGGGGAGGAGGAAAGGAGAGGAGCCAAAACTCAGGACTAAGACAGGGGTGGGGGAAAAGTGGAAGAAAAGAAAAAGAGAGCTCGCGCACAGCCACCGCTGTCGCCACTGCCCCGTTTTTCCCTAACGTCTTTCCCCCTCTGAATGGGAGCGACAACTTCACGAGGACAGGCTCGAAGTTTTGCGCGGAAGCCGGGAGCGGCGGAGCGTGCGCCGCGCGGCGGGCAGCCTTGCACTTGCGCGCGGGGTTGGGGGCGGGGGACGCCGGCGCCCGCAGCCACTGGAGGCAGTCGGGGGGCCCCGGGGCGGGCGGCGCGCAGGGGCCAATTCTCTTTTATTCGACCTCGCTGACTGCCTGTTGTCATCATTCGCGGTCCCGCGTGGGGACCGCTCGGGACCCTTGGCGTCCCCGGTGGCGCCGCAGTGATCTCCGCGCGCTCCGCACCGCCCCCTCCCCGCCCCCACAGGCCTGGCGCTGGCCGCTGCCACCCGCGATTGAGGGGAGGGACCCACGACAGCACTCTCCTGCCCAGACGAGGGAACCGCTGTCTGTCCCCACATGCGTCTGCGGGGCAGCCCAGGGTTGCCTCCCACTCCGCCGCTACCCAGTCTCCCCGGGGGTGAGGCCACTTCGGGCCCCCTGCCGGATTCTTTTCCACTTACCCCAAGGGAGAAGACAGAAGGGACTTCGCCTACTTGCAACGACGTAAAAGAAAAACTAACCGTTGCCAGTTGGAAGGGACGAAATACCCTTTTGCGTGAAGATGCATGCTAGGAAGGAGTAAGCAGTCCGGTGGTAGGCTTTGCTGGGAAGGGCCTGGGCCCCTTCCAGCCCTGGGCACAGGTATAGGCATCCCTTCCAGACGCCCAAAGGTCAGGCAGCGTCAGAGCTTCCCCAGGCACATTGCTGAAGTGACAATTCAGAGCCTAAGCCTTCTGCACCTGCATTATGCACCCACATAAGATTTAATATTCTATAGGAGTGTATGTATCACAACCAGAAGACACGGCAAAGTAGACAATAAACACCACAAATTTTTGATCCATTTAATCACCTCTCCCTGAAACCTATTGTCTATTTTGAGAGCATCTTCTTTAATTTTCACATCAATTTTAAGTGTGTTAATTTATTGAGAATATATGTCAGTCATTATACTGATCTCTTCTGGTAACTGTATGTGCATTTAATTTTCACAACTCTAAGGTGGTTATTTTATGGTGGTTATTTAAGCCCCTATAAGAGATAAGGAGACTAGCCCAAAGAAACCTAAGTAACTTCCCCAAAGACAACCTGGTGGTCTCTAACCACAAAGCCTATGATTCAACCAGCAGCTCCCCACATTGCCTTAGATGTGGCGGGACAGATTACAAGATTAACTAGTAGAATTTACTCTTATTCAAAGAAAATTTAGCTTTAATTTTGTCAACTTAAATTATTTTCTTTAGAAAGTTCAGAAAAATATTTCCTCCTTTATTTCACCTTGATCTTTTGCAACTGCCATGAGGACTTTCAGGTTTAAAAGCAAAACCAGTATTGAATTCTTATCATTACAGCTTATTTTTTAACTAGTGGGGCATTATCCACAATTATGAACAGGCAGTGGGAGTGGTGAGGCTGTAAATTTACACTGATAAAGGCACTCACTGCTGTTCTCACCACTCACTGGGTGCTGATCACCATGTTCCCTTTTCTGCTTCTCAAGGTGGAAAGGGTTCCAGTGGTGGATTTGATGCAAAAAGTTATTGGAGCATGATCTGCAGCACATCATGGTCTGAAGAAGATGTCAGTTAGTACACACATAAGATAGAAATATCAATGGGAAGACTTAATTAATTTTGCAGATCTTATTTTCCCCCATTTTACAGTTAAGAAAATTAAGGGCTCAGAATTTATAGCAGCTTCCTAATAAATGGCAGACCTAAAATTCAAACCAGCCTCTTTGCAACCCCAAAGACCACTGTTAGCCACTGTGGTGCTATTATTATTCACAGATTAGTCAGAAAAATAGCAAATATTTTTAGTACAGTGTATATGTTTCAATGACTGTACCAAACATGTAAAAATTAAGTGCAAATGCTGAATTTAATACTCTCCTCATAAGTCCACAATTTTTGAATTTCATTTTGATATGAAACATTACTTCTAAATAGAGGTGGGGAGATGCAAAATTTGGATACAGTAAATTTTCATACTTCAGCATATTATTCACACAGATGTAATTTTTCACATGGTTTCTTACTCCCTACTAAAATCAGATTTTCAGCAAGACTGACCTTGTTTTCAATTTACTTTGTTCCCATGTGATTTTATGTATCTTCATAAGAATATATTTACAGAACCTATTTTTAAAAAACCTAGAATTATATCACAATACTACTGTTCAACTTCTAATTACTATCTTTGGGTTCCATCTAGTCTTAAATGTACATATATTACATGGACACCAACAGAAGTAATATAAAATTGTCATATTTCAGTCCAAGTTTGAAATAAGAAATTGAGCATAGGAAACAAAGAATTTTGAGGTTGTATAGGCAAAAATGTATGGCTTGTTTAAATAAGCATTATTTCCAGCATTTCTATTGAGTATCATGTTTATAATTATTGCTAGATCATCTGTAATTAACTTAATATTTTTCTTTAAACTATTTGTATTATAAGTTTATCTGACAAAGGAAATTTCTTATCATCACCATAAGTGGAAAACTCAATATAATTTACCATAAATAGAAAATAACTTTGCAAAGGAATATGTATAATGTAAATAAAAATTATTTATGTTATGCCATCTAAAATTATTTCACAGACCAGTTTGAGAAATACTGGTTTAAAGAATTACATTCCTTTCATCCCTAAGGCTCTCCAAAAATATGTTCAAGCCTTTCTTTTCGTTTACTGTAGAGAAATGTTGATTCCAATATGCTTTGCAGTGTTACCTTTTAAAACTCTGTTTTTATTCAATTATTGATTTTCTTGCCTAAAATATACACTTCTGAAGTTGAGGTGTCTTTTTAAAGTTAATTTATTTTTTATTGTTTCTCTTTGCATCTTACTTGTGGTAAAATCCGAACAATTCATAAGTATACAATTAAAAACCAAATTACTCTCTAGAGAGACTATACCAGTTACCCATTACCCTCCCCTTCCCCACCCTGACTCTTCCTCACCTTAGGCCTTAACCTCCGAGGAAGAAGTATTCCCACTGTTAACCCCATGAAGTGGCGGCATCTATTGGCCATATCTGGTACTGCAACAAAGTTCTAGGGGGCAACCAAGGGGAGAGGAAAGAGAAAGAGGAGAGGGGGTCAAAGAGCTTGAAAAGATAGGAGGGGAAATTCTGAAATCTGCTGGAAAATGTGATTCAGAAGGGTTTCAGAAACACTAATAGACCCTACATGACACGAATCAGGGCACCAGAATATCCATAAATGTCCAACCTAATCTGAGAGAAGACGTGTTTGGAAGCAAAAACTAATGTGACTTTATAGTGAAAATCGCTGGAAATTGAAGATTCCCTTATTAGTAATTCCTTTAGCCAACCCCTCCAGGGCATTGGAGAACTGCTTTTGCAGTTCTCACTTACTATTTGTTTATTTTTCAAGTGCGCATAGTACTGTTTGGCATTGGGTTTTATAGAAGACAAATTAAAAAGAAAAAAAAAAGCCCTCTATGAGCTCAGAATCCAAAACACAATTTTTGTATTAATTTCATTTAAAATCAACCTTAAGGGAAGACCATTCCATCATTTCAGTAAGAACAAAGTTTAGGCTAAAAAATTTTAGTAAGATACTACATTCACCAACCAAAGAAAGCAGAAGACTGGATACTTATAGAAATCATCCCTAAATAGGTCTTTTGAGTTACTCCATTTTTGGTGGCCCTTTAAACTCCAGCTGGAAGTATATATAGTTCTTAAAAAAAAAAAAGTCATTCAATTGTTTCTTAGTAAGTACTAAGCAAACCCTCTGAGCTTTGGGAGAATGGCCTTTCAGAGGCCAGCATCCATACAAAGTAATTTTAAAGCTGTTTTACTCAATTACTCTACCAATGACAGATTAGGGTAACAAATGAAGATAAGACACAATTGCCCAGGAATCTAAAGTGCTATGCTGCTGAATTACTAAAATCTGTAAATAAACACATACTCTGAGTAATTTTGTGCAAACAGATCAAACTTAAGAAGGTTTCTACTGGTTTCTGAAAGTGAAGAAATCGGATCTGCAGGGGACCTGTTGGGTCATTCTCTTCTGCTGGGCTCTCCACTAAACTTCCTCATTCTTGGCAGAGTCTCTAAAGAAAAGGAAATACATGCACACTCTTTGGGAGACAGCTTCATTATATTTACTTTTAAATTCTCTCTTGAAATTTTTTCTCCAGTTAAATCCTTTTAGAACCATATTATGCAATTCTACTCTATCTTTCATGTTTGCACCCAACCTTCAGATGTTTATAAACAGATATCATGCCCACTTTTAGTCATCTGTGAGCCACGTTAAACAAATGTAAGGCCTTTTAATCTTGTTTCAGCTCAGTCTCTCCAAGTCCTTAATCATTCTTATTGCTTGTCTCTGAACTATTTCCAGTTTCCTAGATGTTCATTTTTGTTAGACGGATCCCATATTGAACACATTGTTCCAGGTGTGGTCTCATTAGCATACTAGAATGAGTCCTTTTTTTCCCTTTTTCTTCTGTGGCCTTATGTTTTGGCTTCATTGCAAAGTCCCACCAACTCATGCTACTTTACAAATTCTCACAAACTTACATGTAACTTTTTTTTCTATTTTCACATCAGCAGAGTTTCTTCTAGCGTACTGAAACAATCTGGATTTCACAAATACTTCAAATTGCATAGTTCTACCTGGTAATAGGAGTCAATATAGGAACAGTACAACTTGGTTGTCCTTTTGATTTCAAGAGTTTATCACTATGTTTCAAATAAGGAAAGATCTAACTAATCTCTTTTTAAATACAACTCTTTATTATATATCCTTATGATGTCTATCTACTTATAAAAGATGTCCACTGATTATAATTCCCGAGTCCCCAAAGTTTACCGATGATAATTCCAAAGTGCCCAAACTATGGGCAAATAAGTCGATTTGACAATTTTAAGGTAATGCATTTGGCATTGTTAACTCCATTACCTATTTATTTTATAAAAATAAATATATATTGCAGCTATCCATTTAGACTGAGTATTTTTTAATGAAAAAATTTTACTATAACTGAAAATTTAAAGGAAGCTTTCTAATGTCCATTCTTTTCACTATGTCCTAGAGCACAAACATTTAGAAACCATGTTTTTTATACATTTTTATTAACATATAATTATTCTTACTCTTGCCCTTAACACACATTAAAATGACTTTCCTGTTCACCTGACTCTTTTATTCTGACACCAACCATCTCAAAATAAGTGGTCACCCCGCAATGTATCTACTTCTCCACCCTGTTAAATCCTAGAAACCTGACTTCATTCTCTTTTCTTTACCGAGACTGCTCTCTTTAAAATCATCAGTGGTCATTCTAATGGTCATTTCTTCATCACGCTTGACTTCCAGGAAGCATTTGATATTATCGACAGACTTCTGCTAACTTCCAGCAGCCTTCTCCTTTTTCAACTACCCTGATTCTATGTTTATCCCCCAACTGTACTTCTCTAGTCCCTATGGTACCACCTTCATAGAAGCCCACCCCTTAGAATTCATCCTCACTCTCTCTTACCTTTCATATACAAGGAGTCAACAGGACAACTTTATTTTGCATTGGCAGTGTCTCCTTATCTGTCCTTCCATTTCTTTCTCACTGCTGCCTCCCAGGCCAGATTCTGCAGAACTGCCATCCTCCTCCTCTATGCTCTCTTCAGCTAACCCATTACAGAGATAGGAGTTTGTCTTTCTCTAAAGTACAGCTCTCGTCTCAGTGAAAATACATAGTAGGTTTCAAATGTTGATTTAATAAAGTGAAAGAATCTAATCCAGCAGAGAACTGCCCAGAGAGGATGTGGCAAACTAGAACCTTTCATCTTCCTTACCTTCTTATACATAGTGTCTTGTATCTAGCTTACTTACATAAGTTAATTAATCAATTGAAATTAGGTATTTAAATGAAAGCTGACCAAACACTTCAGTTGATAACCTGCTTGCAATAGAGCAGAGAATAGTCAGTATGATGGGAATCCTCCTCCTATGTGCTTAATCCATTTGTAGGTAATGCCAATTCATGGAAGATCCCCTTTAGGCAATTTGATACCCTTCAAGCCCAAAACAACTTCCCTCTTTTATATTCTACTTTTCACTGTTTCCCATTCACAGAGATGATGTATTCTGTATGTGTCCTACAATTCAGGATCCATGATGAATCATCCCAGCTTCATGACCCAATTTCCAAAGTAGTCTATGAGTTCAAGGAAACAGAGATTGGGATACATGGCTCAGGAGGGGCATTTGAGGACTACTCACCCAGACAGGAGAGGGCGGGCTACCATAGAAAAGAGCAGGAGGAGAGGAACTCAGCATGACTGCCTTTATTCTCCTTGTTAGTAGACCTCATGTAGTGCTAGGGACCTAAAATGGACTCATTACTGCACTCATTAAAAGGACTTCCTTGGGATGTCTGGGTGGCTCAGTCAGTAAAGCATCTGCCTTAGACTTGGGTCATGATCTTGGGATCCTGGGATAGAGCCCCACATCCAGCTCCCTGCTCATAAGGGAGTCTGTTTCTCCCTCTCCTTCTGCCCCTCCCCCTCGTTCATGGCCACCCCCCATAGATAAATGAAGTTTTTAAAAAATTAAAAATAAAAGAACTTTCTTGGCTTTAGACTCCCTCTTAACTGGATATTAGCTGGAAATGCAACATAGTTACCCTATCTGAAGTAAAAGGATGAGCCCATACTCCTTTGTTTCAAGATGAAGTGAGCCAGTGCAAGTGAAAAAACTTTGTGGTCTCTAAAGTGCTATATATTCATGTAAGACAAAGCCTTGGGGAGGCCTTTGTGCTGTTGCTCCTCATCTCTGCCTCTTTGGAACAGTTGAATGCTTAAAATGCTATAGCATTTTTCTCTTTAACCTTCAGATAAGAGTCAATCTGAATAACAATGGATCTTTTACCCCCCCCCCCATTGAGTCAATGAAGTTATTTTAAAGGAAAGAAACCCATAAACATTTATAATTGCTCCCCCAAATTCGCTCATTGCCAAAAAATTATTCCTAACAGCCAGAACTAAAGCCACTGAGGACATCAGTCCTGAGGAACTCAAGAGCCTGGTGGCATGGCCTGGTTTCCACCCTGGGTTTTAGGATATCAAATTCCTAAGCCCCTCTTCTTTCACTGTCATATCCTTTCCCCAGTCCTCCTATTCACAAACCTGTTCTTTGGTGAGTGGCCCCCACTGACAAGCTCCCCATTGGAACTTTCTTCTCCTTGGCTTCTGTGGTTCAGCTCCAGCCCTGGTCACCTCCAGCCCTCTTACTCCTCTTTAATCTTTGCCTTGAATCCATTCTGGCCATTTAAATGTCGCTGTTCCTTAACATCTGCTCTTAGCATTCAAGTATGCTTACTCAATATAAGGAAGTACAGAGATGAACCAGAACACAGCCCCTGTCCTCCAGAAAATTTCAGTCTACAGCAGAAAACAGGGCATTTAAAAATAGTTATTACATGAGAGAGAAAGTGTGAAGCTTAAGAGAAACATTGACAAGCATGCTACTTTAGTTCCGAACAGAGAGTTTGCTTCCATCTGAGGGAATAAAGGAGGTGGCATTTGGACCTAGTCTTTAGATCATGAGGAGTGTTTAAGCCTAGGAATATGTATAATTCAAAACGAGAAAAACAGAAGCCATTGTCTCTCCATCCCAGCCTCCTCCAGAACAAGATACTTTTCTCCCCGTGTTCTCTTACCTATTAATGGCACCAATAACCTCCCAGCCACCTGGAGGTACAAATGAGTCCTTTCATTCCTTAGGCCTGGTCATCCAATCAGTTGCTGAATCCTAGAGGTCTCACTTCTGTGATAAGCTTTGCTTTATCCCTTCCTCCGAATTTTTGAATGCTAACTTAATCTCTGCTTCATTTACTCTTACACAGAGTATTTAAATAGTCATACAGTTGGTTTTCCCATTTCTAATGCCTTTCTCCACTTTTATCAGATTACTCATTTTACAACACAGTTCTGTTCATGCCACTACTTTATTTTGGGGTGGGGTAGAATCAGCCTTTAAGCTCACATTCCGGAGCTTCCACTCTCTCTTCCCATCCTCTCTTGCCAACACTATTTGCTTGGCTCTCAGTCCCTCAGCCACCCCACCACAGATAATCTTGGCTCTTCTATGAACTCCTCCACAGTTGTGTTAGATGTGGATAATAGTCTACCTAGGATGATGGTTACTTATGGTATTTTATTCACCTTTGTATCCTCTGGAGTACTTAATGTGGAATTTTACAGTTGGTAGGCATGACCAAAAAATGGGGGACTAAATCAATGACAATTGTTTAATAAATATACTGCATCCATACTGTCTGAGCCTCCATATATTACCTGGGTCTCAATGAAATATACCTTTCTATAAATTGGTATGAGTATAATTAAAAAAGAAAGAGAGAGAGAGAAAAGAAATCCTAAAAGTGATAATAGGTCAGTGGAAGGAGGTTGTGGAGAATGAATTCATGACATCACACGCTGGGTGTGTGTGTGTGTGAAGACAAAGTCTTAGTTTCGTCAGAGTTATAGCTATTTATATCTTGAAGGCACTGAGAATCGTGTAACTGATCAAGTTTCTCTTTTGATTTCCTTCTAAAAAGTTTAAAGCAATCTTTGGACTTGGAGCAAGGGTATAGGTTGCTGTGGTATGTCTTTTTGTTTTAGTCTTGTCCCCTATACCATTTAAGTCCCCATCTTATCTTCTTTCTTTCTCACCTGATTTTAATTTGTTTTTAATCATATTTTATCCGTATAAGCCTCATACATATAAATAGCTATTAAAAGTGTTTGTAGTATTTTGAATGATCGTGTAACAAAAAATGGGGCAAAAGTAACTTCAGGGCCAGAATTTTAGGATCTTGCATTTTTAAAAATACATCGCTCATTCTTGTGAAACCTTCCAGTGTTTCTCTAACTTGCTTACTCCACCCTTGTCAGCAACCCACTAAAAAGTTCCAAGTCATAGATTTCTTTTCTTTTTTCATTAACAGTACAAAATACTCATCATAGAAAAACTGCTTTTATAAACTTGTAAATAAGTTTGGTCATAATGTGGCCCAATAGGGGCACCTGAGTGGCTCAGTAGGTTAAGTGTCTGCCTTTGGCTCAGGTCTTCATCCAGGAGTCCTGGGATCAAGCCTCCATTGGGCTCCCTGCTCAGTGGAGAGCCGGCCTCTCCCTCTGCCTGCTTCTCCCCCTGCTTGTGCGTGCTCTCTCTGTCTCTCTCTTTCTCTCTCTCTCTTTCACTCTTGCTCTATCTCAAATAAATACATCAAATCTTAAGAAAATCATAATAATATGGCCCAATGTTCTCATTCTCTAGCTATGAAAGTCTGGTTGCAGAGAGGTTAAGTGATTTGTTTGCTCATTAAATATAGGGAAATGGAAACAGAGTAGAGGTCTGTCAACTCTTCCCACACGGGCTGAAGTCATGGAGCATAAGATCTCTGCATTACTGTGGCTGCGGACAACACATTTTTTAACAGGAACACTAAATATAACATTAGTTTTATAAAATATACAACTAATGGAGAAGTAACATAATTGACAAGACTCACTTTTTTATGGCTCCCTCACGCCCAGTTTCTTTCCAACTCTTTTTTCAGATCAGTTCTTTGCAACACCCTATATTCTCTGGGTAAAATTGGAAACGCATAAAACAGTTTTTGGTATAGGTTTCCCATAATACATAATTCAAAATATTACTACAAAGGTGGAATAATTAGATCCATTTACCATGGTTATCAAATTTCAGGAATCAAGAGAGTCACCTACCCTTTTTATTAATAATGTTACATGTGGAAGTTGGATATTAATTCAGCAGCTGGTTGCAACTGGCAAATAAGAACAAACCAAAAGTGTTATATGTGTATATAACACTTTTTTTATTTAAATTTTATATTACTTTTGAGGTCAAGCATGAGTTGAATTTAGGATTTTATTTTTAGTATTAAAACAAAACTCAAAGATGTTTATGTTTGATAATGTGACTGCTTGATCCATGTTATATAAACATCAATAATATTCACCTTATTTTTATGTATATCAAATTTATTTAATATGTTACTGAATTATAGTTCATAACTTAATTATATTTTGTAACATATTTTGATTTAATACTATTACTTATCGATATATATTAAATCACAAAACAATGCTAATACATTTTGAACACATTGCTGTGATACTCAGCTTAAAAAACTATCAAATAAAAATAAATCATGATACATGTACGACACACAAGGACTGATAATGTAGATTGAGGATGTAATGGTGCATGGTTTTAGGAACCCATTGCCAGCAACTGAAAATATTTAATTTGTACCTTTGATATCAGAGCATTTAAAAATATTTTTATTAAGTGTTTTTTTATAAAACGCCATAACCTTTAACATATAACCTTTAATCACTCTTTGTGGTATCATTTAAATCCTCGCTGAGAAAAATATCAAACTTCAAGCTAATTTGGGGAGCTTCCATATTTTGTTTGTGTCAATCCTCAGATGAATATGTAAAATTGAAAGCAGTTTTCTATTTCCAAATAGCAAACATCACAGCTCATCAAGACTTACACTCATTTCACAAATTAAACCCACAACACATTGTTTATGCATTTAGTTCAATGTGCAAACAATGCCTCACTGAGGGTTGTATTTCAAAATGAGTAAAAACTGGCTTTCGTTCCTTTTTCATGTCATTTAACTTTGAAGTGTATGCTCATATGAAATAGCTTCTCATGGTCATCAGTGGTCTGTATACTATGGGTAACTAGCTAGATTAACTCCTAGCTTAACTTTACTGCTTGTTCGGGAGTCTACAAGCTGTACCTTGGTGCCATTCTTGATCAAATATAAAAGAAAACATTTTGTTTGTTCAATTTTGCAATCTGTATTTCATTTAGATACCTCAAATCATTAAACAGCAAGCCTGTTATTTTAATGTCATTAGCATTTCTGTTAAAGTAATGGTGATGAATCATTTTTCACATTAAAACTCATAAAGATGCGATTAGTCAACTCAGTACCTATGGAATTATACTTTCAAATACTGTACACCAGTTTAAAAATGAATGTCTGTGGCTCTTTTCTGGTTTTTAAAATGTATAGAATAACTTAAGATTTGAGATAACTTATAAAGAAAAGTCATTGTTGCCTATTAAGATGACCTCAAAATTCCAGTTGTTAATAATTCATTATTATCTATGAGTTTGTCCACACTTTAATAAAAAAACCCTTTCTTGCAAAGAGTGTTCCTTTTTTAAATATTCTTAAATGCTTTTTCATAACTTCATGACTTGATGGAGTTCTATTAGGAGGCCTCTAGAATTTTCTTGTGAAGAAACTGAGGAGCCCAATAATTTTATAAAATGAAGAAAAGAACAGAAATCAAACAGAATAGCCTTTTCTTCAAACTTTCCCAAATCCCATCAGAGTTTTCATGGAGTATAGTCACCAAAACTGCAATCCCATTCCTGCCAATGCAGATGAACCATAATCTGGGGCAAAAGTAAAACAACCATTTTTCTTGCATTTCTAATATATTTCTAAACAATATCAAGGATGTAACAAAATACGTTGTGATAATCTCATCCAGGATTTGGATCTATTTCTTTAAAAATAATCTTATTATAGTAGTTATCCATCTGGGACTGTAACCAACAATTTAGATGTCATCATCTCAAAGTATTGTTAGTAGTACTTTTTGCTAAGACAATTGCTTTGCAACTAACATCCTGAAATTCACCTCCATAAATCTTTTCATGCACACAGCCTTAAAACATCCATCTGAATGTTTACTTGGCCTTTTACAAACAGAAATGGCTTAATATCATCTAAAAGATGAGATATTTAACTGAATATTTCTCCCTCTAGATCATCTTTAAAAAGATTATATGTTTATTCTCTATTTAGTACCCCATTTCATACTAAACCTCAAAAGTGCCATTCAGCCTATTGTGTTTTCTAGCTGAAAGTCCATTTTTCTCTATGTCAAAATAAAACCTATTATTTGTAATGAAATCTTTGATACAGAAACAATTTAGTTCCTAAAATAAATAAAACACAAAAGAAATAGCAAAAAAGGTATGCTTTTTTCCTCTGAAATAATTTGTATTTCAACATGTATTAATCCTACCAGCAATTTTATATTATATTTATGTTATTTTTGCTTATATAATAAGAAATTAGATTCATCAATCTACTACAGTTTAGAGTGTCCTTCTGGAAACTTGACAGTTTGGGAATCCTATTGGAAATCTGGATATCTAGTGCCTTATCTCTTCATATTGATAGATCATATATTGTGCCTGACAAATTGCACAATTTCATTAAGTTCCTTTATATCTCCCTAATCAGTTTGATATGGTCCTGAGAACTTACTCTTAAGGGTAAACATCACGGGAAGAATGAAATTGATAAGAGGCTGCCTGACTGGTAGGAAGTAGAGGGGAAGGAGGTAGGGTTAGATAAAGGCGTTATATATTGATTCAAATTACTGTCATAGTTAAGGGTGTCTGCTTCCCACTCTCAGCAAAAATTCCTTTGACATCATCCATAACTCACAGTCTCCTAGCATCATTTTAAGACCTGGCAAATAAGTACCTAATAAATGTTTGCTGAATAAATAAATTAATCCAATCTCAAATTTCGAGCTTAATACTAACAATATTTTCGTTTGTTTGTTTCCCTAAAAACACCTTTCCTAAGATTTCCGGGCAGTCATGGCTGCATGAATTTTGAGAGCTCTACATCACAGAACAAGAACATAGCTTTGTTATACCTCAATCTGACTGGGAATGTATCTTGTTTTCTCTCTTTCTTAATCTCTCTCTCTCTCTAGCTCTTGTTACTTTAAAGCAAGTTTTAAATTTAAGTAATATCCCTTAATTGATCTCACAGAGTCATTAATGAGAGAACAAGGGCCAGGATGATAATGGAATACACAAAAAAAATAGTCAAAGCCTTAATGATACTTCCAGTTTTTCATTAAAACATACTAATTTGAATGTGTTGATTTGGCGAAGAATGACCTTTTGGCTCTAAAAATCCTTTTTCCTGTCATGTTAAATGAGTGTCAAAAATTAATCCTCCCACCACACTTACAGAAACGCTAATAGTATGAGTTGGTTATGAGCTGCTTTGATAGGGTACTGTAAAGCCCTTTAGTCTTTAAAGAGTCCTGGCATTAGGTAACTTTAATTGTTGGTTTCAGATGTCAGTCTCCATCAGGAACACAGCTGAAGACTGATAGGTGTCACTTGGGAATAAGCATTTTGGATGACTTTGAAGTCAATTGGACTGAACATGAAAATTTTATAGTTAGTGGCAGATTTCTTTTTAAGATATATTTAAGTAAAGTATCACTTAAACCAATTACATTAAACACTATCCAGAATAAGAAACCTCAAAGGAAAATTCTCCTCAGTGGCAAAGTGTTAATCAAATAAACCAAGAAAACATTTTCCCCAAACCCATAATTTCCATGCTTTAGGTTGTTCTCCTTTGGATGTAGCCCATTTTCACTCTTTCATTTCATTCCTAAGGATCTTCCATTTTGACATAGTTATTTTTAAAAGTCACAGAAATGCTCGCACCCACAGGACCAGGGCAAGTGGTATAATGGTTAGGCAGAGTAGAGAGCACTTTGGGAATTCCATCTGTGCCTCGCTGTGACTGATCCCTCGTGTTTTTATTGAGCCTCCCTAGATGATGCAAGATCAATGTCTCCTGGTCCTCAGAATAACCTTATTTTGTCCAGAGAGAGGTTAGGAGTGACTCATTTACTCTCCAACCAGTGCAAGAGGACAAGGGTATTTTCCCTCAATGATTAGAATGATTAGAATTTGCCGGGAGCCAACCCGGCAACAGTCTGGGCTTCCAGAAGATGGTGACAGAGTCAGCGATACAAAAATGAGAGAGCCCCGAAGATTCTTTTTCAATCACCTGCCGGGCATCTCTGCCTTACTGGCTCTTGGTATCTTTATTTATAGGCAACAAGTTAAAGATTCTCATGAAGGAAATTTTTTTTTTTACAGAGAGTGATTTTTTATTACACAGTGTCTTTGTTAGAGAAACATAATGCTTTGATCAGTGAAACATGTTTTTGCAGGTGCCCCTATCTACAGTTAAGAGTTAACTCCTTAAACCAAACCAAGGACATGTTATTCAGTAAGGTTTTTTACAGTTTCTTACATTTGGTGCCTAGATGATAAAGGGTAGACTAATGATATGGTGTTTTTTAAGCAGGTCTTACAAACAAGAAGGCAATTAAAAAGCTTAGATGAGTTGTGTACAAAGTTTTAGCTACATTATTACATTCCTGGGTACCTCCACCAAAGTTTTTGGCGGAGGGGCGGATCACGCACCGTCCCCAACAAGAATTTTAATTTTGTTTCCTACTAGAAAGTTTCCATAAATCAGTTTTTGAATTGTGGTTTGTAGCAGCATCTTAATACCTTTGAAATTGAAATGAAAAGTAACTTAATATTAAAGTCCATGGATTGCAAATTAGGGAGCAGCTAGGGGTCAATACTTGCCATACTAACTGTTGTATATTGGAGTCAGCCAATGAATCCCTACTTTACAAAAAAGCAGAACAGAGAAAAATGTTTAAAAAGAAATGGTATGTACTATATAAATTGGTGA
Source organism: Spilogale gracilis (assembly GCA_004023965.1). Lineage (NCBI taxonomy): Eukaryota > Metazoa > Chordata > Mammalia > Carnivora > Mephitidae > Spilogale > Spilogale gracilis. The sequence goes on along the minus strand of PITA01000136.1, from coordinate 19,469 downwards.
ACTTCAATGTTTTATCCAAAGTTCTTTCCACTGTGCTTTCTAGTTTGCCAGCTTTTAACTCTTATTTCCATACAAATAACCAGATAACAACCCCAGACTAATCACTTCATGCTTTATTCCCTCACTTTTCTCATTCTTGGCATCCCCTAGCAAAGTCTTAAATGGCGGCTTCTATTCTTTTCTTGAATCACGGGAGAAACTTGTTCTGTACCTTCATGTGTTATATTGTCACTGGCATACCTAGCAAGCAGAATGACTATAGGTAATGACCCTTCGATGGGACTCTCTGCCATCGCAGGACATTTAGGTTTATCTCATCACCCAGTTGCTGAGCCAGCTGCAAACAAATAAATTTGTGCTTCTTTCTGGAACTAGAGATATGATTAAATACATCTCCAAGAACTCTGTAAGAGTGGGAGCTATCATAAACACACAGTTACAAAGTCAGAGAATGAAATGCATTCTAAGGTGTCTATCGACAAGTGGGATATGCTCTACCTAACAATGGGTGATCAGACTTTACAGCTTCTGCATCATGCTTTGTTTTATGCCTGAGTTTCTCCTTTGAACGCATAGGCCAGAGATCACAGTGGAAGAAACTACGTAGGAATCCAGAGTCCTGGGTACCAGGTGCCCATCTGCCACCATTGGTTGACATTTAACCTCTCTGTTCAGTTTCCTAATGTGCACAAAAAGGGGATCCAGCTCAGTGGTTATCCCTAAAGGCCCCACTCCAGCTGGAGCATTGATTGTATGGCTCCCCCTGCCTTGTTTGCCAGCCAACGAATAAGCATTAGTTGTTGCCTAATATGTACCGAGGTTGGATGAATTTCTTAGTGACTAAATAAATCTGTTTCCTAACTGAGGCCAGGTCTATAAAGGGTAAGCAAATTAAACCAATAGCATAAGGACTGCTCTACTCATATTTCTGCAGATTTTTTGTGAAGAGTAACTGAGGGTCAGGGAGCAACTGCGTACACGGGTCTGGCTGCTAATTTAGCATCAGAGGACCTGTGCTAATCCAGGATAATTACTTTTCAGGTCCAGCTTATCATGGGTGTGTGAATATGGCTGTTATTCAGATGGTGTCCTGTAACAACTTTCAAGTGATGGGAGGAGGGGAAGAAGTGAGTCATGTTAGTAGACATAATTAAACATAGTGAAAAAAAGTACTGGGAAAATTCAATTAACCCCCCATATACATATATATATGTATATATGTATATATGTGTATATATATATATATATATATATATATATATATATATATGTATGTATTTGTGTTGATTGATGTGTTTAATTAGGATTGGGATTGCCCACAAGGCTATACTGTCATTATGTAGTCTTGACTGTGATAGCAAAGTGGGTCACACTTTAATTGTGTCACAGAGTAAAAATGTTTTGATATGGGCTAGGGAGATACAGTGATTGAATGGCTGGGGAAGTATAGGTTTGGGAGAAGTGTCACAGTGGAGAGAAATTGGAACCAGAATTGGTCGGGGGGGGCCTCAGACCCCAAGGGAAGAAAGCCAACAAAAAGAGATACAGGAGAATAACAAAAGATATGCTTAGTCAACTTCTTGCTCTATTTAGAGCCTATTGCTTATTTATGTTTACTTCTTGGTTATTTTTGATAATATCATGCTTCTGATTCTTAGTACTTAAAACATTATCTTTACATTTATACCACTGTGGAACTTCGGTGGAACTTCGGTGAGTTTTCTTGTTAATTCTGTGTACTTATAAAATAGAATAGCCACAGGGAAATTGATTGATTTCTCCAAACTAACGTAGAGATAAAAAGTAACTTTTCCTAAACTCTGAATCTAGAAAGCTCAATGGCTAAAGGGCAGGTAGGTAAAGAAGGATCACTACCAAAATATAAGCAAGGTTAAAAATACTCTAGAGAAATACACATTGAAGACTTATGTAGTAATATTTATGTAGTAAAATATGCAGTAATATTAACCAACTTTGTTTTGCACTTTCCAGATGTTTTATGTGGGTGATCTCCCTTAATCCTGACAACTCTAAAAGGTAGCTACTATTTTTAGCCCATTTTACAGATGAGAAAATGAAGGCTTAGAGAGATCAAGTCACTTAGTCAAGCTCACTCTGCTAAGCAAGGAGCATAACATTGATTCAAATATGGAGACAGAAACAACTCTGGCAGATAGCTAACGGTAGCCAAAGGGTGTTGATTGGCACATACCATTGGTGAAAAGAAAACAAAAAGACCAAAATGAAAACAAAAGATAGCTACCCACTGCGGCATTTATGGAATCATATAAAAATATATTCTGGCTGAACTGCAATTTTTCAGCAACCAACATTTGTGTGTAATTTTCCAAGCATACTGATGGATTAAGCATTATACAAATTAAATTAAGACATCATTGCCAAACCTGGGAACTTATAGTAGATCTGTGACTAAGAAATTTCAGAGAAAATGGAAAATACAGCTGACAGTATTAGTAATTGAGCATTACTGATATTCTCTGCATTGCCGCTTATGTTCGCTTAGGAGGAGCACTGATGGGAAAATTCTTCAGACTGGTTCAAATACTGTGGGCTAGTTAATTCTGGGTGTCTTTCAGTGATGCTGTCCTTTTGGTTGCTGTGACCACATGTGTGGGATAACACTACCATAGTGGCATCTGTGGCCCAGAGATACACAGCTAAGCCCAAGATGTTTATTCCTTCCCACCCTCGCTTGTTCTCATTCTCTGCATTTTTCCCCCATTGGGGTTTTGATATTTGATGTCAACTCAGCAGAATATTGACTTCTAACTGGGTTTTTCAGTCCCAACTTAAGGGATGAAAAATAACATAAGTTGTAACTTAAATGGTGAATGTCATCCATTTTCTAAGGTAGATTATTATTTCAAAGGGTTATGTGGCTAAAGACAAGAGCTGTATTCCTGCATTACCTAGAAAGTTACACTCAAGGGCTGAGACAAATAGAAACGACGCTATGTAGAAGCATCTTGCCCAGGCTTTCTATGCTTCCCTTACAACCATGCTCCGATGATTAGAACTCCTTTTTCAAATATAATTATTTCTATAAATCAGCAAGAAAAAGGCAATCATTGAAAACCAGACAAAAGTTCTTAATGTCCTTCACAAAGGATAGTATGTGGAAGACCAATAAATATCTGAGAAAATGCTCCATTTCATTGTCACAAACAATGCAAATTAAAAATTATGGTGAGGCAAGAATAATGAAAAGGAAAAGGCAAAGGATAACAAGGATTGGGGAAGATTTGGGGGAAAAAAACCCAGACACTTACACTCTGTTACAGAGAGTATTATCTTGGGTGAGTCTAAAGCTAAACATATGTGTGCTTTATGATCCAGCAATTCCACCCCTAGTATATATGCACCAGAATCACAAAGTTACGTTCACACATAACATAAAGTTATGTTCACACACACAAAATAAACAAAAAACATGTAGAGAATATTCATAGCACTATTCATAAAATCCAAAGTGTAAACTAACCAAATGCCATCAACCATCAACAGTAGAATGAATAAACTGTGACACCTTTACACAATAGGATTATATATACAATGAAAGTGATTCACAAACACGTGCAACAGTATACAGGAATTTCATAGGCATAATGTTGAGAGAAAGAAGCCAGACACAAAAAAGTACATATGGCATGATTCGATTCAAGTGAGTACAAAATGGACAATATTTATGTCAATATTTATTGGAAGTTAGAATAGTGCAGACATGGGGTTATAGTGCTTGGTAAAGGGCTTTTGGGCTGTTGGTAATGTTCTATTTCTTGATCTGGGTGCTGGTTACATGTGTGTGTTCGTCTTTATTGAGTTGCACCCTTGTGACTAGTGTACTTTTTCTGAATATATGTTATTTCATATTTTTCAAAAAGAGATGGAGGAAGACCTCTGCTATAAAATATTAATCTGAGTATCAGATCAGTGAGGTTGCATTTATCAGATGAGTTAGAAATCTTGAAAAGCAGACCGTAGAGACTTGACAGGATGAAACAGAGGTGAAGAAAGTTTTGATATGGGCGGGAAGGTAGCAGAGCATCTGGAAGAGCTGTGAGCCCAGTAGGCACAGATGGAGAGCTATTGTGGGTACAGCTGCACTTAGGAGGCTGCTGTGGCTACCTTGGAGGGCGTGGATCAGGGCAGGTGTGAGCAGGCAACGGAAAAGAGAAAGAGATTCTGGGATATAAAATGGAAAGGTGGAGCGTAGGACCTGAAAACAAACTTCTCTTATTTCACAATTTGCCCGGAGCTAGACCTAATCAAAAATAATGTTGATGTTATTCCAAGTGACATAGAATTTAATTAAACTTTCCCTAATAATTCAGAACAGTGTGCATTTCTCCCTACCAGCCTTGGTGGTCTTATACAGTATTACTTTCTTAGTTCTTCATTTACAATTCACTAGAAGAAAGCTGAAAATTGGGAGGAAGGAAGTGGGATTAAACCCACATAGAACATTCATTCTGCATGGATTTCAGATGATAAACATTGACAAATAAGACTATGTGATATTATGCATGAATTATAACTCAGAATAGTCCCAATAAATACTAAATACAAGGGTTTCAAATAATAACGTTATTTCAGAGATAAATTTTATATTGAAGGAAAATAATTTTCTGTGTTCATTCATTCACTTATTCTATAAATACCTTACGAATTCCCATCCTATATCATTATTTGGTACTTATCTTCAAATCTATAAGAACATGTCCCAGGCATAAATGCCTCAAAGAATTTGAAATTATGACTGAAGTAAAAATCATAAAAATTGAAAATAAAAGAGATGGCATATACCCCATAGAGAATGTGTTTTTTATAAATCCTGCTGGTGAATTTTAAAAAGCACAGTAGAGAACTAAGAAATAAATAAAATTGTATAAAATGTCCTGCACTTGAAATTCTATTGAATGTTTCTAATACTAGTTTAAAATGTTGACTTTCCCCTGTATGTTTAACAGTATTACTGTGCAAACACCGAGCCCTTGTAATGAAACCCTTAAGGTGTTTATTTTTGTCTACATGTTGAAATGGCACTATTTCTATGGGGAGAATATGTAGTAGTCACTTGTTTTCATCTCATTTTCTGGGACCTGTTACTCTCTTGGGTTACAATAAAGACCACCGTTCCCTTAGTAGTTTTCAGGATTCCTTTCTTTCTTTTGGTCAAGGATAGCAAAGATGGCCTCAAACCAAGATCTACAGTCAATTGGCTGGCGGTATTCAACTTCTTTCCTTTCTGAATGATCGGTTCCTTCTGGCAGTAAAACCTTCGCTTTTGTCTTTTAAAAAAAATGTTGCTTAATCTCCATTGGGTTTCAAGCCTGTGATTCCTTTTTCCTTCCCACAGCCAATTTCCACATTTTTAAAAGAAGATACCTGGCTCCTCATAGTTTGAAATACAAAACATATCCTTAAATCAACAGGTTGTTTTGAATTTGGGAAGTGAAGTCTGATCCACTGATGTTTTGTTTATGGACTTCTTACTTAGAAAAGGGTGGTCCACCTTTCCTAGGCTAACTTGGCCCTGAGTCTTAGAAGCATTCTTCTGGAACATCTCTTACCCCAGAAAACTCTATAGGTATCTGTAAATGCAATTAACAGAGCTATGGGACAGAAATCTAAGTGAGAGATAAAATTATTCTTTGAAAATTATACATTTTTTGGTTCTGGTTTTCAAGGCATTTTTTCCTTTTCATACTTGTCATAATTTTCCTCTCAAGTGACCCTCATCTTCTCCATCACAAATCACAGAGGCCTTATGGATAAATAATTCCCAGTGTTAATTGAATGCTGTAATTCTGCCTTGTGACACTTTGTGTAATGTTACATGAATACCATAGGGAATAATGTTGTATAAATCTATACTCATGAAGAACTTGGTATCATTTTTATCTATATCCAGAGCCTTTAGGTTACTTAACCGCCATTTTTTTCTCTATCCATAAAATTAAAACAATTCTTCATTATGTTTTTTTTTGGACAGTACTTCAAATGATTGAAATATTAATGTGAAATTAAATAATTTCCAAGAATTTTCTGTTTCACTGAAATTTGATAATATGAAAAGATTTTTTTTTGGTTTTGTTTTGTTTTTAAGAATTACAGCATTGATAAGGAGCTTAAAATTTCCCTAATTTACAGATGGACAAAACAGATTTGTGGAAATATGCCACTTTTGATGTTACCAAGAACACAGTCAGCTATTTATTAATCATTGTTCCCCCAAAGGAGATATTCCTCACATATTCTAGAATGAACAAAAGTTCTAGATCTCTTTATTTATTTATTTTTATTTTTTTTATTTTTAAAAAGATTTTATTTATTTATTTCACAGAGAGAGAGATCACAAGTAGGCAGAGAGGCAGGCAGAGAGAGAGGAAGAAGCAGGCTCCCTGCTGAGCAGAGAGCCTGATGTGGGCCTCCATCCCAGGACCCTAAGATCATGACCTGAGCTGAAGGCAGAGGTTTTAACCCACTGAGCCACCCAGGCGCCTAAAAGTTCTAGATTTCTAAAATGGCACAACTGAACACAGAAATTGATAAACATACAGATTAGCCTAAATCAGAGGTAGTTCTAGTAAATTACAGCATCTTCCTCATATTTTTAAAGAACAAAATGAAAGCAGTCATGAAATATATTAAAGACTACAATTACCAATTCAAATAGAATGGAACACAACATGAAAGTAGTTTAGCATTCAAGAAATATTTGCAATAACCAGGCCCTGACATCAGTGTACTGGGGGCAGAAGGTCGGGGGTGGAATATGAGCCTTATGGGGACACATGTTAACATCTCCAAAACCTCAGTTATCTCTGAAAAGTTAGAGTTGGGGTGCATGGGTCACTCAGTTGGCTAAGCATCTGCCTTTGGCTCAGGTCATGATCCTGTAGTCCTGGAATCCAGCCCCGTACTATAGCCAACCCCACCACCATCACTGGGCTCCTTGCTTCTCCCTCCCTGTCTGCCATCTTTCCCTCTCCCGACTCCTCCTCTGTCTTGCTCTCTTCCTCTGAAATAAATACAATCTTTTAAAAATATAAAAATCATGAAAATTAGAGTCAATATGATACCTACCTCAGAATTACATGAAGTGATGGGGATTAAACAAGTTAATTCCTGTAAATTATTTAGCATAATACTTGGAACATAGATGACACTCAGTAAATATTAGCTATTTTTATATATGTCATTATTATTATTTTACATACAGAGGATTGTTGTTATTCAGGATAGTTCTAAAAACCCCTCCAAACGTTCAATTAAAAAATACTGAATCATTACCCCTAGGGAAAATATAGGATTAGGCTCCCACAAACCTGGTCACAATATTTTCATCCACTGAACAATACATAACACTGTTTTATGTGTGCTTTCTTTTAAAGACAGCTTCTTCAATATGTATTATTGATTCATTATCATTGAATTCAGCCAACAACACTATAACTCATGCCTCCATACAGCTTATCTAACACACATATCTTCTCCATTAGTCCTATCACAGCCCTCTTGCCCTGAGAAACACTAGACAATACTTTAGTACTATAGTTGGTTGCCATTTTATTTAGCAAAATCATCACCACAAAGCACAAAATGTGAAAAAAAATCAAAATAAATAGACTGTGAAAAGAACAGTTGATCAACTTCCGGTGAACTTCCAGTGACTCAAATTTTTTGCTGCTATGTGCACATGCATGTCTGCATGTTCACTGCGAGAACACCGTGAGGATTGTTTTTGGAGTTACAAATAAATGTTAGCCAGTAGGTGAATTCACAAATACTAAATTTACAGAGAATGAGAATCAACTGTATTGAGCATTTGAAAAACTAAATAATAAATTCTGTTTGCCTAGATGAGAGTTTCAGGAGGGAAGTGGCAGTACAAGAAGTTTGGAGATTTATACTTGTGCCAAGAAAGGCAGGATCTGGTAAGCCCTGTTAAGAAGTTGCTCCTTTTTCTAATAATAATGAGGTCTCATCACTAAAACTTTTAAATGGAAGAATGTCATAATTAGATTTGTGTTTTATAAAGAGCACTGGCTTATAATGAACACTAGAATAGAAGCAACCCCGAGAATGGTGCCTTGTACATGGTGCATGCTCAATATTTACTGAATAAATTCCATATTTACCGAATGCAATATAGAGATTAGTTTTGCTGGGGCTGGAGGCAAGGCTGGAGGTAGGGAAACTTTAAGATGCTACTGCTATTCAATGTTGTAGTCAAGGTTCTGGCCAGGCCAATTAGGGGACAAAAATGAAATGAAAGGCATTCAGATTGGAAAAGACATAAAACTGTGTCTATTTAAAGATAGCATGATATTATACATAGAAATTCCCAAAGATTCGATTAAAAACTATCAGAATTATCAATTTCAGCAAGGTTTTAGGATATGATCCAGATACAAAAACAAATCATTTTTCTATACAGTAGCAATGAGCAAACCAAAAATAAAATTAAGAAAACAACTCTACTTACAATAGAAAAAAATAAAATACTTAGTTGTAAAGTTAACCAAAAGAGCACAAAGTGTATACACTGAAAACTATAAAACCTCAATTAAAAAAATTGAAAAGCTAAATAAATCAAAAGACATCCTATTCATAGATTAAAAGATGATATTGTTAAGATTGCAATCGTCCCATGGCACCTGGGTGGCTCAGTGGGTTAAAGCTTCTGCCTTCGGCTCAGGCCATGATCTCAGGATCCTGGGATCCAGGCCCGCATTGGGCTCTTTGCTCGGCAGGGAGCCTGCTTCCTCCTCTCCCTCTGCCTGCCTCTCTGCCTGCTTGTGATCTCTCTCTCTGTCAAATAAATAAATAAAATCTTTGAAAAAAAAAAGATTGTAATCGTCCCAAATTGATCTGCCGATTCAACATAATCCCTATGAAAATTGTGACCATTGTTGTTGATAAATTGACAAGCTGATGCTATAAATCATATGAAAATTATTTGACCAGAATAGTCCAAAAAATCTTGAGAAAGATCAAAATTGGAGGGAACACAGTTCTTGGTTTGAAAACTTACTGTCAAGCTACAATAACCAAGACAGTGTGGTATTGGCATAAATACAGACATAAAGACCAAAGGAATAGAATTGAGATTCCAGAAATAGACCCTGACATTTTTGGTGGGTTGATTTTCAACAAGGGTGCCAAGACATTTCAATGGGGAAAGAGTAGTATTTTCAAAAAGTTGCTGGGACACCTAGAAGCCTCATCCCAAAGAGCAAAGTTATATGCCTAATTTGCACCATAAACAAAAATCAACTCAAAATTGATGAAAGATCCAAATACAAGTTTTGTAAAACTACAGACTCTTAGAAGAAAAGTGGTATAAATCCCTCTGACCACGAATTCGTCAATGGCTTCTTATCTATATGCTGAAATCTTGAATAACAACAGCACCAACTTAAGATAAATTAGATATCATCACATTTAAAACTTTTGTGCTTCATGTGATACCATCAAGAAAGAGAAAAAACTACACATAGAATGGGAGAAAATTTGCAAATTGTACATCTGATAAAGGGTGTGTATCTACAATACACAAATAACAATTACAACTCAATAATGAGGCAACCTACCTAAAAATAGACAAAGGATCCGAATAGACTGTTCTCCAAAGAAGGTATACAAAAGCCAATGAGCACATAAAAAGATGCTCAAATATCATGAGCCATCAGTAAAATGCAAATCAAAGCCAAAGTGAAACACCACTCCATACCTACTTGTATGGCTGCAATCAAAAAGACAGACAATAACAAGTGTTGACAGGGATGTGGAGTAACTGGACCCTGATACTGTGGTAGGAATGTAAAGTGGTGTAGCTTCTTTGAAAAGCAGTCTGGTAGTTTCTCAAAAAGTTAAACCAAGCAGAGCTATTTGACCAAGCACTGCTCCTCCTAAGTAGCTACCTGAGAGCAACGAAAACATATACCCATACACAACATCTACATGAATGTTGATAGCAGCCTTATTCATGAGAGTCAAAAAGTGGAAACAGCCTCAATGACCATCAACTAACAAATAGATAATGTGATATATCCACAAAATGAAATGAGAAATACTGCAGTACTGATAGATGCTGTGGCACAGATGAATCTTGACAACATTATGCTTAATGAAAGAGCCCAGTCACAAAGAAAAGCATATTACCTGGTTTCCTTTATATGAAAAATCTAGAAGAGGCAAATCCATGGAGACAAAACAAAAAACAAAAAACAAAAAACATAATATTAGCGGTCTCCAGAAGCTAAGGGGACAGAATAATGGTCAGTGATTGCTAATGTATATGACTTTTGGGGGGAGGGGGTGGTGCTGAAAATGCTTTGAGAATTGGTAGTGGTTATGATTCCCTAACTTTGTGAAAATATTAAAACCTCTGCAATGTATGCTTTATGATGTGAATTTTATCTAAAACTATTTTTTTAAGAATTCTATAGGATTTCCAATTCCAATCATGATACAGTAACTGCTAAGGGAATTGTCTTCCCACAGTTAATTAATACAAACATGGATAACACTTAAGATACAGACTTTTAAAGCCTCAGGTAGCAGAGGTAAACAACTGTTACATTTGAGAGAATGGAAAAGCATAATATGAGACTTACCTTTTCTGAACTTGAGCACATAAAATTGGAGCCCAAGTAGAAATAGTAACTTGTTGGGATGCCTGGGTTAAGCCTGTGCCTTCAGCTCAGGTCATGATTTCAGGGTCCTGGGATCGAGTCCCACATTGGGCTCTCTGCTCAGCAGGGAGCCTGCTTCCCCCTCTTTCTCTGCCTGCCTCTGCCTATTTGGATCTCGCTCTCCTCTGTCAAATAAATAAATAAAATATTTAAAAAAAAAAAGAAATAGTAATTTGGTGTAACTGAAGAAGCAATTGCCTGATTTCAGAGTTGTAGAAGGTGAAATTTGAGGGGCAGCTTCCCACTGTTGAGGGAGTTACTCAGATGAGTGGGGGTAAGCATGGGAGTTTCCAACACTCCCCCCCCCCCTTGGCCAAGTCTTGGGACTCTGGCCAGTGGCAGAGAACAGCTACTGTGAGGAAGAGCAGTGATGAAGATTTGAGAGTTTTCATTGTGTTAGGAGGGTGGGAAGGAACGAGGAAGAGAAGGAGGAAAATGAAGTGAAGAAGAGAACACACAAGGCTATATATTACATAGTCACAGTGACCATAAACAAGGCAAGCTTCGATTTTTTCAAGGGATTAAACAAAACCAAAACGATTTTAAATAATTATAAAGTGTTACTGACAATGTCAATCCATAAAAAGTTAAGATTAAAAATAGAACCTGTTAAATAAGTATTTGCAAAATTGCATATCCAAAAGACCTATTAATGGCAAAGAACACCACTGTAGAGTGAGGATAATAAGGGAGGTAAAATCTAAGAATTTAGTGGAATTTTTTTAAGTTGCAAGTTCTTTTTTTGGTGGGATGATGCGTTGCAAGAGCAACAGTGATAGGGAGAAGGGAGAGACATTCTAAGATAATTCATACACAATAAATCATTCTCTAAAACAGAATTCTTCCATAAATACATTTTTCCAACAAGATCACCCCCATTGGTCCATCCATGTAGTGGAATCCTTGGTTTAGGGTCAAAGTAGGTATAATTATACTAAAAGCACTTTTCAATTTGAAAATAAGGGATTAATATCCACAGCAGTGTGAATCAATCTTTTCCAGTTAATGTCTGGCCCTTGTGTCCTTTTCATTTGAGTAAAGAATACATCTTTCGGTTGCAAATATTTATTTTTTATATTTATATTTTTATATTTATATAATTTAATTGATTTTATTTAATAGATAATTTAACTAATTATAATTTATATAATTTGCTAATAAATCATATAAATAAAATATAGGTTAAATGATGATTTAATTAACTATAATTAGCATACAATTTAAGAATTAATATAGTAATTTATATTAACACCTATTGGCTGGGCCAATTGAAAATGAGACTAAGAATAACATGAGCCTGGTCTTATCACATTAACAAGTGATTTTAAAAATTGTTTTAACCTTGTAGTATGTGGTTAGTCATCACCATGTGCACCACTAACTCAAGCTAGATACTTGTTCTTTTGCCAAATAATGTCGCTTTAAATATGTGCAAATATCAATATCACAGTGAAATTTAGGATCTAACTTCTGACAAGGTGTGACCACATGTATGGTAATGAAATTTCATCTGTTCTCTTAAAATTTCTCCTCTAAAGATGCTTTATTTTAGAAGAAATGGAACCCATTTAAGTTTAAAATATCCATTCAAGACAGCTATGAAAAAATAAACGGTACTGAAAAAAATCCTAGCTCTAAGTATATATATGGGTTTGTTACTCACTGTAACTCATTGGTAATGTTTTCTAAGGGACTAAATTTTTTTAATACATTATGTATGAGAAAGCAAAGTTTCACTGTGTTGTATATTAGGTTAAACCCTTTAAAATAAATACTAGACACTGAAATCATCACAATATGCCTTCATTTAACATTTTCCTGCAGCTAATGTTCATTTTTTAAAGGGCTGGCTAAAGGCCCAAAGAGGATCATATAACAGTGAAAAAAAAATCCAAGATCCCTGGAAAACATTATAGAGACATTCCAGCATATTTAATTTTTTAAAAATGATATTTGTCAAATTGTTAGCCATCTATTAGACTGTGCACTCTATGAATATACCACCATTTTAGAGTGTTGATAATACATCTTATTGGACTTCCCACTAGCCAAGAGTTCCTGGTAAAATATTTTCCTTCCACATAAGCCACTAGTCATCAACCATGTCAAACAACATTTTCAATTTGCGTAATGAAATTCTAAGTTGACTATACTCAATAAATAACAGAGATACATAATGCTAACCATATAATATTCTAAACATATTTAAATTAAAACTATATAACATACAGGAACTTAAAGCAAAACATTTATATTGATCTCACATACATAAATCTACTAACTATTATGTTTTACAAATGTATAATTTTTAACCCAGCCTTCTCCAAGATGGAATTTAATTGTATATATGGTGTATATGTGTTTAAAAACTAGGAGCCGAAATCTGCTTCAAAAAAATCAAATAAATTAACATAAGCTCTCTTATCTTTGGTAGACAGATAAATGGAGAAAATATACAAGGTATAAAATTAACCATTTCATCATTTTAAGCACACAGTTCAGTGGCATGAAACAATTCACACTGTTGTGTAAACATGACCACCATTCATCTTCAAATGATCTTTATCTTCCTAAACTGAAACTCTGAACCCATCAAAAAATAAGTCCTCATTACCCACCCTGCCGATAATAGCAAGTACATTCACTTTCTATGAATTTGATGAATCTAGGTACCTCCAATAAGGGGAATCATATGCTATGGGTCCTTTAGTGACTGGTTTATTTGACTTAGTATGATGTTTTCAGGGTTCACCCATGTTGTACGTGTGTAGGAATTTTCTTCCTTTTTAAGCTTGAATGATGTCCCATTATATGTATCTACCATCCACGGACAGTTTACTCAACCATTCATCAGTGGGCACTTGGGGTGTTTCTACCTTTTAGCTATTGTGAATATGCTGCTATAAATATGGGTGAACAAATATCTATTCAAATTCCTGCTTGCAATCCTTTTGGTTATATACCTGGAAGTGGAATTTCTGGGTTCTTTGCATATATTTTTAATAAGTTCTCAGATCTACCTATGGACTTTTTTTTTTCATATATTAAAGGTGACTATTGCTCTTTTGAAGAACTCAATATCAACATATCCTTCCCCTCAAAGTCTTCACAGTCAACCCATTCTCCTTGTCCAGGAAGCATTGATAAGATTTCTTATGAAATATTGGAAAGAGGTTTCTTAAGATGGCCTACATTCTAGACCTATTTATAAATTCTGAATATTTGTTTTGCTTATGGAGACTTAAGTCTTTGCTTCTGAAATACCAAAGCTGGAAGAAACTTGGGAACCCCCCCACAAAACATGGTATCCATTCCCCAGCCTTCATGTACAGCCTCATCCTGATTCAATGTAACTCTCTTTTATTGAAGGCCTCTACAAGGCAACATTTCAAAGCCTTCCTTATCAATCTCTTACTTTGTGAAAATCCCTTTCAAAAGAAGTTTCTTTATATCTAAATAAAATATGACTTTGCTGTTACCCTTCCTGCTCTGTTCCTTTGCCAGGCCCTCTACTGACTCCTTTCCATTCTGAATTCCACATCACTCCCAAATAGTACACACTGATCTTTGGAAATTTAGTGTTAAATTTCATCTCTTCTTGGAAGTCCTTCCTGATCTTCCAGGATGATTTTAGTGTCCTGGTCTGAAAAAATGGACGGAAAAATGTCCTTCTTTCATTGTTTTGTTGTGAGAACTCAGTGTAAAAAAAGATATGCTTAGGCAATATCTAACACACATGGTAAGTTTTCAGTAAGTACTGGCTGTTGTTACCAATGAAAACAACATTTAACAAAGGATAAGGAAAAGTTACTTCTTATCATTATATTAAATTTTTCTACATATAGAAATCATTATTACTTTACTAGTTAGCCAAACCATCTTTTTGTTTTCCTTTCTAATAAATCTTATTTTCTTACCCTTTACCTATCCTAAACTTTTCCCCCTAAATCTTCACTAAATTATTCTCATCTACTTCAGCTTCACAGTCTTAACCTAGAAATTAATTTCCAAGTGTAGGAATGAAAAATGTCAAATACAACTAGGGATGGGAAGAGGAGAGTGCTAATGCAGTATTAGTTGCTTGTTTGCAAACTTTATAGTGCTTGTTTTCTGATAATATGTTCGCACAATATTATGCTCCTAGCCTTTTTGGCTCACAGATCTCCCCTTACAAATATGGTGAAAACTACGGATTGTTGCTTGCCTCCTAAAAAGCACACACTTACAATTATACATTAAAATTTTGGAGATGTATGAACCCCCCCTGAGTATTCCAGAAGTGCCCATAGATCCCAGATCAATCAACATTGAGTATTGTGTAATATAAACATAATCTCAGTTGTTCCATTTTCCTCTGAAATACATCTCAGATTTCTTGCCCCAATATTTTATCCCATTCTACCACTTGTGTCTACACCTCTTTATTGATTTCCAATGATTAAATCAAGGCTGATTTAGCCAAATGCTCTAGATACTACAAAGAGTGATTGAGGGAACAGATAAGGGATTACGTCTACGTATAGAATATATCATTATCTCTTTTCTTTGCACTGGTATCCCAGTGTTAGGAAACTCCTCTTCAGGCACAAAGGTAACATATTAAAGAAATGTTAAATTCTTCCGTGTATTTGAAGATCCTAAAACACAAAAGCCCTAAAGTTTCTGAATTCACATAGTCACTCAGAAAATATACTAAATCTACTTCAATTCAGTTTCCTTCTAAAAATAGTTTTCACTAGACTATCCTGGTAGATTTTGTAATGTTTTTGTGAGGTATTAAAATTAATTTGATAGCAATCAAATTAAGGTAGACTAAACTTGATTCATCCAAGAGCTTTTACACCCTTAGAAAGATGTCTTTCTAGTCTGTAATATTATTATACATATATTTGTGGGTTAACTGCCTCATTTCATAACACAAACTATTACCACTAAGAACAGAAGAAACACATAGAACAAACTTTCCCCCCTTATCAGCAAAGTAATTTAATTCTAAACCAAATACAGTGGGTACCAAAAAAAGTCTTAACAATGTCTTCCTCCAGTACTTTAATTTTAAACTTGGTCTATACCAAATGCAACCTTAACTTCATTTTGGTCATAATTTACCTTTTTACATGATGTTTGATTGGCTATGCCTTATTTTTTGATACTCAGAAAGTGCTCCAGAGAAGTACATGCAAATGGTCAAACATCCTTATTTGTCTCGTTTGTGTAGATTTTGTAGTTGTAAGTTCTGCTGTGTTGTATATCAGCAGCAACCAGTAGATAACACCACCACTCCTGAGTATTAGACATAGAAAGTGGTTAGGGACTCAAGGTATCAGTGAGTAAGAACTTGATGATATGAGTGAGAATTTAAGGCAATTGCTTCCAGTCAAGCTGTGGAATAATTGATGAGCACAAGGGAATGAAGAAAAAGAGTGATTGAACAACAAATGCTGAGAGATCATCTAATTTCACCTGCATTTTCTATAAATGAAACATGAAGTAACTGATTACTTTTAGATTAGGACTGGGGACATGGTTTAGGGGGAAAAATTAGTCATTTGAGAGTCAAGAAACCTGAATTCCAGACTTAAATTTGCCATTAATATTAGGCCAGATAGTTTTTCTGTGTCTCAGTTGCCACAAATGTTAAATGAGAGGATTGGGTTAGAATTCCATGATGCTAATCTTTAACAAGGCTGTTTTCATTCCCAGGCTAATACTATTTCATTTGAACATTTACATTCTAAATATGATCACAGTAAATGATGGTGTTTACCATCAAACTAGCATCAAGAAGTCCTTGTTATAATAATAGTTACAATCATTACTCGATATTAGCTATTATAAGATGAATAATATGATATCTTCAAAGGATGTAAAAGTTCTATTTTTTAAAGTTATTAAGCAAATTTTATTTTTTCACTTTTTAGCAATAGACATATTCATTTTTTAAAAAAATATATGAAGCTCTTACTGAGTATCACCCACATTTCTAGGTCCTAGAGAAAGAGCAGTAAGCAATATAGAAAAGGAGCTTGTCCTCCAGGACAGAAAATTGAGAATATTTAAATACAAACTCAAGATAATCTCATAGTGTGATTAATTTCTTTAAAGGAATAAGACAGTGATTTTTATGGAGACTATTGAGTAAGCGTGACTGGGGGAGGTAGAAAGATATTGCTATTGATTGATTGCATGGTCACTTCTAAAGGGAGAAATTTGGGCTAAGGCATACATCATCAGAATAAGTCATTTCTGCTGAGAGGCACAGAGATAGAAAGGTACAAAAGTCAGGTAGAATGATGTTGCCCTTCAGGCAACAGCAGGAAGTCCTAGTATGGGATAAGGTCTGAGGAACAGGAAAGGGCCAGCTTGGAGAACATATTAAAACTTTCCACTGAAATATTCTGTATCTGCAACAACTAAGAGCTTTTAAATATTTTTAAAAAGATTTTATTTATTTGACAGAATGAGAGAGAAGAGCACAAGTAGGGGGAGCCGCAGGCAGAGGGAGAGGGAGAAGTAGGCTCCCCACTGAGCAGGAAGCCCAATGCAGGACTTGATCCCAGGACCCCAGGATCATGACCTGAGTGGAAGGCAGCTGCTTAATCAGCTGAGCTGCCCAGGTGTCCCAAGAGCTTTTAAATATCAATATGAATGGATTCAAGGTGAATGTTTGCTTAAAACCCAAGTTGACTATAGATAATTTTGCCTTCTGTGGAACGGGAATGTGTGGACAGTGGTAGGTACTCATGTGTATGAGTGTGCGTGTGTGCATGTGTGCATGTGTGTGTGATTTGGACACAAATATTTCTTAAGAGATTAGAGTAAAACATTTCTGTGCATCTCACTTACTTGTGCAGAGACTGGCCAAGGACAAAGAATGGGTAGTACCTGGCAGGGAAGTTTAGAAGCACATTTAGTGAGTCCTCATACGTGACTGGGAAACTTAGAGCTGAGTTTAGGGTAGGTTAGAGAAAGTGGAATTATCTTAAAAAGGAGAACAGGATGTCTGGTCCAGGTGATCTATGGCTAGAGAAATCACCAATATTCAAAATTTTGTGTCATGGCTAAGTAAACAACTTTAGTCTTGCCAAACTTTCAGTAAAGTCAGGAACACAGACAGATACTTTTTGTTAGAATTCCTTTTTTTGAGGGAATCAAGGAGGAGGACTGGGTTCCATGTTTGAACTCATGTAGAGCAGCAAGGATGGAAGTGATGTAAGATTGAGACTCAGAATCCCGTGAACTCCAGCACTTGAGGCCAGAAGAGACCATGAAAACACAAATCTCAGGAAGAACATCAGCTGCATGGCTTGAGCTGGCTGTAAGTTACAGAAGTGTTCATTTGGGCATTCATTTTCAGTATCTCACCACTATGGAGACTCTTAAAGGAAAAGAAAGTAATTGGAAGAGACAGGGAAAGAGAGAGAGAGTGTAACTTCTTTCTTAGAAATTATAAGCATCCACCATGCCAAAACACCAGTTTGGTGAGAAAAACAAGTCAAGAGAGTCATCGAATACAGAGTACTCAAAATAATTGGCTAGTTGACTAAGTTTTCACTTCCCAGCAGCTTGCTTTGTCATAAAATAGAACTCAAGCATAAATATTTAAGAGTAGAAATGCATTCACTTTATTCCCAATTCTGAGACATTCATAAACATGTTTCAGTTTTATCAGCAAGAATCCATGTGAATGACTTGTCCCATTTTCCCTGGGATTCTGGAGTTTTAAGTGGGCCAGGGTTTTCGAAGTGTTGAAAGATATTATAAAGCACTTACAAGTATTCAGCTAGTCAGACCGCTCAATTAGCTGAACATTTATAACCTCAAAATTCTGACAGAACATGATTCATGGAGGAATGACCCCTTGGACAACAGATGGCTTTATTGTAGGTCTGCTTGAGAGAAAACACACAAAGCAATGTGATCTGAAGGGATAAAAATGGAACCTATAAAGAAAGTAAAATTGAACTTACAAGCA
Organism: Spilogale gracilis; assembly: GCA_004023965.1. NCBI lineage: Eukaryota > Metazoa > Chordata > Mammalia > Carnivora > Mephitidae > Spilogale > Spilogale gracilis. The sequence continues at coordinate 773 of PITA01000136.1, read as the reverse complement.
TGGACTGTATCTTAAATAAAGGAAATTGTTGAAGAATTTAGGTGATACATTTTTAAAGATACGGTGTTTTTTAAATGTTTTATTTGAGAATGTTTGAGACACCCATTTATGGGACATGCCACAAAAACAAAGTAGACCAAAATTAATGTCTAGTTAATATCTAGGCAACCCATCCTAAGTCAGATTATAAATCTAAATTAAGTATTTAGAAAACAGTAAAAGTAACAGTGTTTGGGGAGTAAGAGCTACCATATCAACCAAAAACCTAAATCCACAGCATTTTAATTTCTTGTTTTTTTCTTTTCTTTATTTTTTTTTCTCCTGTAGTTGTTGGATGCTTATATTCTGGAAAGTATTCTGGAGAAGCATTAATTCAAAGACATATTTTAGGATGATATTTTTACCACTAAAATATATCAAGTTTTGAGTAAGAGTGTTTTATCAGTTTTTAAAGGAGAATCAAAGGTGATATAAGTAAAAACATATGTTTTCAAGTAACTTCAGTATTCCTTAAAAGTGAAGTTAATACCACATAGAAATTCACTTTGGAGAAAGAAACATCAGATCCCCTAAAATACTTGACACGAATCCATAGAACAAATGCAAAATGTCCCTCTCCATTTGGAGCCTATTACGGTACACAATGTACTGATATAACTTTTCTTTTTTCTTTCCTTTTCTTTTTTTTTCCTTTCCTTTCCTTTCCTTTCCTTTCCTTTCCTTTCCTTTCCTTTCCTTTCCTTTCCTTTCCTTTCCTTTCCTTTCCTTTCCTT
>PITA01000135.1:343223-363959 GCA_004023965.1 Spilogale gracilis | reverse complement strand
TTTTTTTTAAAGATTTTATTTATTTGACAGAGAGAAACACAGCGAGAGAGGGAACACAAGCAGGGGGAGCGAGAGAGGGAGAAGCAGGCTTCCCGCCGAGCAGGGAGCCCGATGTGGGACTCGATCCCGGGTCTCCGGGATCATGACCCGAGCCGAAGGCAGTGGCTTAACCAACTGAGCCACCCAGGCGTCCCTAAAACAATCTCTTCTTTTCCCACACTTGGACTGTATGGGAAAAGTGGATATCACTTACGTAATGCTACCATTAGCCACCAACAATATTTTTTACTAGACTTTTGCTTCACTTAACATGAGATGATCATCATTTTCTTTTTTTGTTTGTTTGTTTTTTAAAAGACTTTATTCATCTACCCAACAGAGAAACACAGCTAGAGAGGGAACGAAAGCATGGGGAGTGAGAGAGGGAAAAGCAGGCCTCCCGCCGAGCAGGGAGCCCGACGCGGCTCGATCCAGGGACTCCGAGATCGTGACCTGAGCTGAAGGCAGACGCTCAATGACTGAGCCATCCAGGTGCCCCAAGATGATCATTATTTTCAAAAGAGTATAACAATCAAAAATAAAGAAATGTTGTGGACACTACCTTCAGACTTTTTTTACTTTTTTTAAAAGAGAGAATAAGTTTCTGAAAAGATTAACAGGTAAAACTTGAAATTTGGGAAATACTTGCTTTGATTCCTGTTGCACCATGGACTGGAAGACATGGTCACATAAATAATGCATAAATAATCAGCTGAGATGTACAGCTGACATGAGATGTGAGCAGGAGTAGTTTCTAGCAGAAGTAAAGACACTGGTGCTAACTATTCAATCAGTCCTTTCTTTAGGACCAGATATGCAAAATGTGAGCCCACCTGTCCATTTCCCCATCTATAAGAAGCAATCTCTCAAAAGTGTGTTGGCTTTCATGGATTGTGGTGATTAAACTAGTATTCCACCAGGTTCAACAGTGCAGAGTGGAATCCGGCAGAGATTGGCCAAAAAGTCCTTGAGACAATGTGCTTCAGATAAGATAAAAGCAATCTCCAAGCTCCCAGTGGCTGAATTAAGTAAAATGACATAATTAACCCGCTGAGTGTGAAAACATATATGCTTGTGCCTAACACTTTTTTTTGCAGGCTGGATATTTTTCTATACAATAAAATCAAGGAGAGTAAAAACTTCATTTAAAGCTTGTCAAAAAACCATGTTTCCCAAAACAGTAATACTGATACCTTTTAAAGAAAAGAAAAAATTAGCCTAAACGGTAATCGGTTCACACGATGGTTTCAGGAATGCTGATTTTCTTTTTGACTAACAATTAATAGTGGTCAAAAGGAATGAGGCTTTCAAATATTTAGGTACCTTAGCAATCTCCATGTGCCTGGTAATTAATTAGGAGAAAACTGTATGCCATAATCCTTCTACTAAGATAAAACAGGCACTGTTTCATTCGATCCTCACAAAATCTTTAAGACAAGGCCAGTCAAGAGTTACCCATATTTTACAGGTGAGAACATGGATGGTCATAATTGCCAAACTCAGAGCTAATAAGTGGAAGCTTTCCAGTGTCCTCGAGCAGATGGAAAGTAAGAGATAAGCATCCACTGCCTGAGAGTAAACTGAGGTTTTCGTGAACAGATGGGCCTGGACTATCGTATTTTGTGCTCGTCCACATTGAGTACCCGCATCCTCTAGTATCTTAGGCAAAATGAGATCTTTTCAGACATCATCTAAAACACGATGGGTGCCGGGCTTCTCATAGCGGTAAGAGGAACAGGTGGCCCTGCAGGGCATCCTTGCCACACACTAACGTGCGGTGTGCTCCCTGAGCTCTGCTCTCTCTAGTCATGAGGAACATACAGCCTCCTTTCTGGACTGTCAAGATTCTGCCCGCCCCGGCACCAACAGTGCCTTTCTCAAATGCAAATTGGTTAGTTCTTGTGGAGTTCTGGAAACGGAAGTTAGTCCTTTTAAGGTATCCGTGTACCTTTCAAAGCTTTTTGACTTCTGCCTCTTACACACATTCTTCGGATGGCAAGTTGCTCTTGAGTAGGGGACTGCTTGTTACAGGGTCTTCTTAGAGCAGACAAGACATTAACAAAGAATACTCTACCATGACTCTCATCGCAAGCCAAGTGCTCTCACCTGGTTCCACTAAATGCAGAGATGTTTTTAGATGTGCTCTGATTTCCGATGGGTACACAAAACTGCTGGTCCCTCACACACAACTCTTGTCAGTGAGCCTCTCAGAGATGTCAAGTATCAATTTAACATAGAAATATTTAAGAAACTTAATTCAGAATGTTTAATACGACTGAATTCAATGACACTAATAATACGTTACCATTTATATAATCTAGGAGTTTCTTCACATATTAATAGGTAGTGTAGGGATTTGAACACAGGAAACTGGAGTTTATACCTCTTTCATAGTGTTGTGGAAGAGAGTGATTAATGTGCTTACCATCTACACTTGAGGCAAACTGGCTTTTCTGTCTGGGCTCCAATTTCTCCCTCCATTTCTCAAATAAAATTCACATACCTTGCAGTACTGGCCCAAGAGCTAAATGATAAAATGTATGTGATATACCTTAATTATAAGGCACTTACAATTTTTGTTCCATTTTTTTTTTTTGCAATGAAATGTATGCATTTTATTAGACATAGTCACAAACAGAATACCAGACTTTTCAGTTTTATTTCAAGTTGTCTGCCATGGTAAGGGAGCCCAGTGTCAGCTGAAGCCACCTCAAATGCCATTAATAATCTATGATGTGACTTCCACAGTTCAAGAATACTTCTGAGCCATATCAGTATTCTAGCATTCTAGGTAGAATACTATAGTATTCTACAGTAGTATTCCTGCTGGGTACAATGGGAAACACAGTTTCTGTAACTGTCAATTTAGCAATTTTAACAAATTTAGGATGTAAATATCAGATGTTACAGAATTAGAATCCTATATAAGTTGTCATTTAATCCAACAGTCGCCTACCTTAGCAAAGTACTTTAATAATATCACGTAAACCCTATATGGCCCTTGATAAGTGGCAGGCAAAGGCCCTAAGAGCTTTTTACTTGTATGATTATGTATATGAACTCATTTCACAGTCTTGGCCATCCTAGGACACTGGTTTTATCATCATCATCTTTTTACGTGTAAAGAGACTGAGATACAGAAAGTTAGTTCACCAGTCCAAGGGTGCAGAAAATAGCACAGCTAGGACTCAAACCCTGGCCAACTGGCACCAGAGTCCCTCCTTAGACCAGGAGTCAGCCAGGTTTTTTTCTGAAGGGCCACAGAGTAAATACTTCTGGCTTTGTGAAACACACACACTCTGCCACAAATAATATAGAAAGTGTAGTTTGCTGACTCCTGCTCCAAAGTGTGACACTCTGCTGCCTCTCAATGCTTGATGATTTTCAGAGTAGTTTTATGTGCAACCATTTTGATTCTCACTACAGTCTTCAATAGCATGACACGTTCTATTGTTTCCCTTTGGTCAGCAAGAAAACTGAAGCTCCATGTGGGTCTCCCTTAGAGCAGCAGCAGCTGCTGCGGCGAACAAGAAGGGAGACCACAAGCCTGGACTCTGGATTTAGGGACCCATCCCTAAAAGGACTTCTGATCTACTGTCCCAACTCCCTACAAATCTCCGTATTCCTTTCCACCGGACGGTCCACTCCTGAAACAGAATTACCAAAGTGGCAATGATGATGGTCACTTCACTTTTCTGCACTATGGATTCATTCCATCCCTCTGCTATCCCATCAGAAGGATGGGGCTCCTTTTTATCTTATTTATTTATTTAATGATAATAATAATTATATATAAATATATAACATTATATATAAATGCTAATTATTAACTTTTATTTTATTTTAAAATTTCCCTGCATAATTTGGACAAAACATGTACTGACAAATCAAGATGTGGTATTCTTTTAACTCTGAAAAGGAACTCTAAGCAAAATATGTAAGCTAAGAAAAAAAAAAAAACCTGCTTGATTTTACAAAGCTGAAAAAAATCCCTTACTGCTCTCTGCCATGACCAACACATTCAGCTAAAAGTGTACTTTCCTGACAATCTCTTTACATTTTTTAAAAATATTTTATTTATTTGACAGAGAGAAACACAGCTAGAGAGGGAACACAAGCAGGGGGAGTGAGAGAGGGAGAAGCTGGCTTCACTTAGTGACTGAGCCACCCAGGCAACCCTCTTTAAAAATTTTTTTAATTGAAGTATAGTTATATATATATATATACTAATATATATATATATATATATACTAATATATATATATTTAAAACATATGGTAGTTACCATCTGTCACCCAGCAAAGTTATTCCATTATGATTGATTTTTTATTTGAAATCCAAACATTTTTTTAATTAATATTACCAAATACATCTACCATTTAAAAAAAAAAAATGACTGTTTTTATTGCGGCTCTGATAGAGATGTGCAATCCTGGCCACTCTCTGTGGCCCAAACCCTGAGCCATGTTCCCATGGTCTTTGAATAATTGCCACTGATCCAATTCAACTAAATACCCCAAAACTTAAGACAGTTCCTTGGTTTCCTCCAGGGACCTTATCACTTTGTGGGCAGGCACAGCCCCCACTAGGAAGGGGTAAGCACTAAATCCCAGCTCTGCAATCCGCAGCAGCCCGGCTGGAGCCTCAGGGAAGAAGAGTCTATAAAACAGGAAGGGGAAAGATGGAAATCAGGGAAGATCTCATCCCTACTTCACCAATGCCCTGCCGCCTCCTACTTCCTAAGCTTGGTGACTCTTACCGATTCTGAAAGGTCAAGGCCATAGCAACCCCAGAGAAGGTAAACCCGTCCATTAGATTTTATATCTCTGAGGGGGAGAAATCATCTCCATTTCACATCTCCCCAAGGTATAGCAGTTTTAATGTTCAGGAGACCTTGACCTTGAACAGAAGTTCTTATTGGCCTAACACAGACTGCCTTCTCCTAGTGGTAGAGTGATTATCTGGCAGGATACTATATATTGGGCCACTGTTATTAATATTAATTTATCTTCTTTGATATCCAAGGAAATTCTACAGAATTCAGCAAATATGTAACAGAGAGGAGAAGTTGATTTTTTTATGGTTTTCTTTCTACTAAATGGAGCATACTAAATATTAAATGTTTTCCTACTAAATTATATATACATTACATTCTATGGGAGTGATTCTTTACAGTCAGTGAGAAAGCATTTAAATGTTTTAGTAAAGAACAAAAAATGATTCTATACCTTAAAGTTTCTACCACACATTATTATATTTCCTATCCATCTTTGCAGGTTTTTTTTAATTGCTATTTTATCTGGGATATGAAAATATCTCTTCTGACTTTGTAAATAAAACATTAACCCTTAAGAGTTCAGAAATAATACCATTAAAAGGTAGAATTATTTTATAATTAAGTTTCATATGCAGAATGAAGAGTTATTTCAAAGAAAAGGCAAGTTGCAATTGATGTCCAGAAAGCCAGCTGATGACCCTATAATTTGTTAGCACTGTTTAAAGCAGTACGGACAATAACCACTCGTTTACTGAAGCATCTTAGTTTTTCCCTATAAAACATTTCAAAGTTAACAAGTTACAAAAGGGAGAGATTCATTACTCCAGAATATAAACGGATGTATATTAAAAAAGCATGCATCTCATTTGTATTAGAAAGAAAAATAATTAAAACTTTGAGCATCTTTTTAAGAATCCTCCCATGTTTGATGTTCTAGTTGAATCTTGTGCCGAAAATAAAAGAAGTATTACCGCTGGCAATATTTCTGTGTCACTGATATGGGAACAATGAATATTTGCATAATACATGTAAGATCCTAATAAAACAAAAACATACTAATACTAAGTAATTGTGAAGTTTCTTTATTTATCCTCACAGAAACACTTAAGTGGAAGAGAGGAGAACAATTACAATAATTTCAGAAAAAAGGTGGTGGGAAGAAACTAAATTGACAGGCAAAGAAAAAATCAGTGATGTGCACAGTCCTCGATTTACCTAATCCTTTGATTATACCTCTCAACTATCACATGCCAAATACTGTGAGATGAGTTTTAATGCCAACAACCTGAGCGAGGTATTTTTATCCACATGTTGCAGATAGGAAAACTGAGTCTCAGAAAAATGGCCTATCTTGGCCAGGGTCCGAGTGCCACCCATTGCCAGAGTCAAGATTCAAATGCCTCCACTGCACACATTTAAAGGGACATTTGCTGTAGGATTCTACAACAGCAGGTCCTGTCAGCGGGGAGGTGTGGAGGTGTGGAGGTCAGCATGCTCCCTGCTGAGAAGCTGTGCATGTCTCTAGCTGCACTCTGAACAACTGAGAAAAGCCAACTCAATCTGGTGTTGGGTCTCAGTCATTCTCTGTCACCTTGGCCCTCTCCTGGGTCCCCCACCTCTTGCTCTACGCAGGACATGTTGTCTAACATATCCTGCCAAGACAGATGTTAAGAGTAGAGCAGCTTAAAAAATAATGAGTCTTGGCAAACTCTTGGCTTATTAGCCCACACACCAGTTCAGGATGACTGGAATTCTCAAATCAGATTACCTGACAGGCAATTTCATTATCTTGCTCTGGTACACCTTCCGAACCTCGAGATAGCCAGATACACATCGCCCATTAATCTGTTTGGTGGGTCAGCGTGCAGCTTTGTAATCCTGTTTGTGCAGTTACCTATGCTCAAGGTTTTCTTAGTGCCCTTGGGTCTATGGTTATATGTCGTTTTGTGCAGAGAAGGGGAGTGGAGATTTTCCCGTATTTTTCAACATATTTAAAGGCATTATTTTTTCTAAAGCCACGGAGTCTTAAAGTCATGGATTGAAATTCCTATCCGTTTACTTCTCATCTAACCATCTTAAACGGAATGTTAAAACACTCTGCCATATAAGGTAAATGCTGACCACACCTGAGTTTAATTAACCTGTGACAGAAGAAAGGAATGCAAAGAATGGCTAAGAACTTCGAGTTAGATGTGAGATATACACAATACACACATTCTGTAATGGGAGTACATACAACTCACCTGATGTTAGGACAACTCTTCATTAAATCTCAAGCAGAAAATAATGGAAAGGAACTTCTGTATAACATACCAGCAGAGTGCAAAGATCAATCTTAAAAAGACAGTAACACTGGCTTTCTTTACCATCTTTCCTCATCTTCCATTCAGGAGGCTGGGGAAGGAAGGAAAGCTTCCTTTGGGGTACAAGGTCAGCGTTTCAGCCCATTAGGTATCATAATCCAGTTTACCAGTCAACCCTCCTATAACCATCAAGCATTCCAGGAAACTGAACAACTTAGTTTTTACTGTGTTCTTTCTGTGTCACACCTTGATTCCCCTCGACTATTCCCTTCCTGAGCCCCTACACCACTTACTGCCTATTTTAATAAATCAATGCAGTAGCCCCTCTTTGGCCCACATAGGTCACCAATTGCCCTTTGTGTGGATCAACATCTTAGGTCTATCAGAATCTGGTATGCATACTGTCTTATCCAGCCTGGTTTCCCCCACACCAACTAGTAACAAGGAGAACTAAATTTCACTAGTACTTTCTATATGCCAGGTACTATGTGAACTGTATGCATACCTCCTTTCTTAATCATCATGAAAGTCTTACAGATTTTCACCACAAGATCACACGAGCTCTGTGGTGTGACGAGTATAAAGCAATATTTACATTTTCTATCATTCAGCCTGGAATTCTGTTCCCATGCCCTAAGAGTCTCAAATAGATTTCTCAAACCTGGTGGTCTGCAGCAAGAGGCAGTTACCTGGACCAATGCCCTCATGGAGCCAATTCGTCATGCCACATCCCACTGATGAAAATTTTTGATCTTACTCAAATCCATTCAGCACATCTCTTCCGCCCTAAATTATCCAAAGTGTGGGAGGTGTGTCTCCTCAAGGTGATGACACAGGAAGAAATTCAATGACTGCTTAAGTCCAGACCTCAAGGCTCTTATCCCAAATCCCCCTGTCAACAACCTTCTTTTCCTTCCTTTATTAATCTTAGCATACCTGGAATCTTACGACCCTTTGTGTGATGATTTTCTTAATGTCCACCTCCCCGCTGAGCTTTCAGCCACATTAAGGGCAGCAGCCATCTTTGTTACCTGCCACATTTTAGCCCTTATCCCTCACACAGAGACGTGTGTGAGGGAGGTGCCCAGTAAATGGCTGTCTTCTTGTCAAATGAGAAGGGATGGGAGAGGGAAGGATGAAGATTGGGTGGCAGGCATCCTGGCATGAATCTAGACTAAGTGCTATCTCAAGAATTATGCAGCCCAGTGGCTAATGCTGAAGGCTGACAGGAATTCAGAAGCTGTGTCGCCTAGGGCAATACGGTAAAAGTTACTGTAGGTAACTTTACCATAACTTTTACCGTAGGTAGCTTTTGCTCCCTCCTTTCTGAATGGGGATACTTGTCAGCTGACACACACAGCAATAAATTCAGATCTGGTGAGCTGTGAAATTCTCCTGTGTTCTGCCAGGACTTCTGTTTGCATGCTGAGGCTCTCCCCCATGCTCTAGTGATAAGGAAAGGAACCTCTTAATACCAAAAATCTAATAAAATAATAAATGACCTTCCTCAGAGTTCCTTTAAAAACAAAATAGTTTGTATATTAAAGTTTTGTTATTACTGCATGTGTTTAGAAATGCGTTCACCTTCGAATAACTAAAATATCTGGCTTCTTTTCATAATGATGTAGTAGCAAGGCAATCAAGTTCAGTGGTTCCTAAGGCAGATTTCCAGGGAAAGAAGCTTGGATTCAAATATCCTTTGAAATGTTAGGGAAGGTAAAGGAAGAACCGAAACACTATGACGGGGTAGTGCCTAATGTACAGTGTTGACTGAGTGACCCAACACGAGGTGTTTAGAAGGGTTGCCTGGCACATGGTGGATATAAACACTTGCTATGATTACTATTTTGTGAATTTAAAAAAATGTGAGCCCTAAAAAGATTAAGTGACTCGCCCAAGCTGATGCTGCAGGATGCTACCTAAGGCAAGGCTAATACTGAGGTCTCAACCCCACTCCTGACTCCATCATACATGGACTATGCTGTTTAAAACAGAATATCACCAGCCTTTTTTCTTTTTCCCTTTTCTTTTGCATTTAACACTAAGCAAATAATTTCTTGAATTTCAGGAAATTGTCATTTTTAAATGCTTACTCCCTGATTATATTCACTAAAGATTACCAAACAGTCCTGAGTCTAGCAAAGTAGAAATCTTACCATGATTATGTTACTACAGAGCTGAGGGAAGAGAATGTATTTCTCTTCCAAAACTTCTGTGAGAGTCAATATAATTCCCATTATACTTTCTGTGCTGTTTTATTATCCCTCTTTCTTTATTAGAGGTTGAGATTTGAAGCTACTATAAGAAAAAGGATAGGAATGGAAAGAGATTTAAATTGTTCTTTGTCCATATTAAGGCCAAAGCTTTAGCAGATAAGGACAAAGGGAAGGTCAAGTCACAATGGTCAAACGCTATGACCTAATTATGTCTTGACTAACTTACTTTTTGTCCTTTCATTAATGAGAATCATTCAATTTAGACTCAGTTATTCTGCAACAATGAAAGCCATATATGTTTAAATGTATAGTTTCCCCTTGATGTAATTACTTTCTAAATGGAAGTACTTACAGGCAAAGAATCTGGGTTGTGTCTAAAGGAAGAGAACACCACAAAGTTTGCTGATAGGAGTTTTTTTCCTTGTACATGTTCTGGTACTTTCATGTTTTAGCAAAATATTGAGAGTAGCCATAAAGAGAGTTCTGCTGCCACATGGGTACTTATATGGTAGAATGGCAAGAAAAGATGTTAGAGATCATCCTACAGTTGAAGGAGTTGACACAGACAAAAGCTGAGTGAAACTCAGAAAAAGCTGAGGGATCATGAACGGCCAAGGCTCAGTCAGATGCCCAAGCTCCCCAAAGGCCCCCATAGGACCACCCACCTCTCCTGACATTCCGCACTTCAACAGTCACGCTCTGTCCCACGTTCTCCAAATCCCCTCCTCACGGTGACTTCTGCTGTCTGAGAACTTATTTTCTGATTATTTATTGTGATTCTTTTTAAATGGCTGTAACTCTCACATGTGTGGTAGGCCTATAAGGAGCACTGAGTATTTACTGACAGAAGAACCTAATGGAATGAATGAATACCTCTTGACAATAAAGATGTTTGTATAGAGCACTCCCTAAAGCCCCCGTCCCCACTCTCGCATGATTTTTCTTGCCCACCAAGTAATTCATGACAGAATGGTAACTTTAAATTTGATCAAAGACCGTATTACATTTGTTTAAGCTTACTTCACTACACAGTAAGTTTTCAGTAATATGTACAAATCCAAAGAATATTTGTATTTTCTCTGAAGGAAAATATGGTCTCAAATCAAGTTATTTAAAGGTCATTCATTACCTCTCTGGAAGGAGTCTTCCTATATCCATCCCAATGTCAGCAGTAAACTTACTGAAAGAAAATAGAAATGTACCACACTGCAAAGATAAATACTGAAATTTACATTGATGCCTCTAGAAGAGCTATTATTCTTTAGGGAGTCTGTTGCCTTAAAAAAAAAAAAACAAAAAACTACTACTTTCTGAATGCTCCACCCCTCCCAAATCTGAGAACATGAATATACTTTGAAACAAGGAGTGTGCATATATATTGCTTTGCTTAATATGTATTCTGAAACTGACTAAAGGAATAGGCTCACTGTGAGGATAATATATTCATATTGGATCCCATCTCAACCTTGTTACTGTAAAACACTTTGGTATTCTGAGTATTAGAGTAGTTATATAAAACTAGATACTCTATTTTCTCAAATGCTCCAACACTGAAGATTCAAGTGTCTTATGCTGAAAGTTTATTTTTAAAAGATCGCTTTTATATTGAAAAAAGAATGAATTGCTTTCGACTTCTAATTTTACGTAATGCTTACCAGCCAATATATGAAAGATTTTCAACTTTTATTTAAATATAGTCATTGGCAATGTTGTTAAAAATAACGGGCCAATAGAAGCTTTTCAAGTAATATAAAGAAGAGAGGGAATGGGAGAAGAAATGTACTTGATTTCCCTACACAAGGTAACTGGTTAACTGATGAAATTTCCTCTTCTGTTTAGGTATTGTGTAATCTCCACCATCAAGAGCAGGTGAATTTGGCTCTTTGGATAAAAACATAAGTGAAAATATGTTTTGATTAACCAAATACTCACACTTTTACTATTACCCACTTGTTCTTCTTCCCCAAAATTCAACTACTTGAGCCTTCTCTCACTTGTGGTTTTGAAGGTAGCTCAACTTTTGGCTGGCTACAAATATAAGTCAAGCTATCTACTTTCCTATCTTCTAGTTTTGTATATGCTATGACCTAGATGGATGACACAGATATGTGGCCAAATGCTCTTGAATACCAGATTCATCATCTGTCAAAAGAGGAGTTGGATTGGAATTAGGCTCCTCTCCTTGCCCCGGGCCCCAACCACCCTCCCATACAACACGCAGGGACAGCCCTCCCCATGTTAACAGCTGTTTGCTTAGATAGCTTTTGGAATGAGAATCTTTTTTTTTTTTTTTTTTTAAAGATTTTATTTATTTGACAGCGAGAAATACAGCGAGAGAGGGAACACAAGCAGGGGGAGTGAGAGAGGGAGAAGGAGGCTTCCTGCCGAGCAGGGAGCCCGATGTGGGACTCGATCCCCGGTCTCTGGGATCATGACCTGAGCCGAAGGCAGTTGCTTAATGAACTGAGCCACCCAGGCGTCCCTGGAATGAGAATCTTAAATGTGCAGCAGAGTTAGCCATCACTGCGTGGACCAGCCCCCACCTCTGCAATTAGGTGTGGGAGCTATGCTCCTTCTTTCTGCAATGGAGGGTAACTGCTCTAGACCCTATGTGGACTCAGCTTCAATTAACTACTCTCATGAAAAACAAGTGAAGCATTAGACAGTAAATAGGTGCAGTCCCAGGGACAGAATCCCTGTTCCACTCTTGTAGGTTCTCTAAACTCCATCCCTTTTCAGGCCAGATGACCCAGTTAAGACCATGTGGGCCTTCTCAGTACACTAGAAGACTCCAACCACCTGTTCCCCTCAAGGTCTTCTCTAAATTACAATTCAAAGCCATGAATTTGGTCTTCTGAGTGGCATTAATAAGAAACAGGCATAAAATATAATTTACAAAAATTGAAGCAAATGTCACTGGCCTACATGGTCTCATTTATATTAAGACCCATGTGACAAATACCCTTGGTTCATGAGAAAATGACAACTATATAAATGATCAGGTTTCTCTTTTCCCATAGCTACTAGGAAGCTAAGAGTCACATTTGATGCCTAAATAGATATTCTAGATTCCTCTACTCAATTCTTCTTAAAATAGTCTCATCGAAATTTCTGACCTCTTTTATAATCCTTAACTCAAATAACTTTAAAAAGATGTATCTACTGCTTCAGAATACACTTGGAAATAAGTGAAGATTTATAAATACATACTAATAGGTCAGCCAGTCCTCTCCCCAGAATGCACATTAGAGTCATGAGGCTCAGAAGAGTGGCAAAGCCAAGAACCCAAGGCAGTATGAACCATACAACTTCCCACCCACCCCAGTGTGTCCTGCCCCCCACAGCAGCTGTGGCCTGGCCACTGGAGAGGAAGGTTTCCCCAAGTCAGGAAGCAGTCTGTGGACTCACTGCTGAATTACGTGGACCACACTGGCCCTCGAGACCACACTACATGCAGCGAGTTTTCTTTCAGCTCAGCAGTGTTGTTTCTTGATCCCTTGACAAAATTAATGATGGAATAATTCATTACTGACAAGGCAAAAAAATTTGCCACAGTGTTTACAAGCTCTAATAAATTATGGATAATTTACCAAATTAATACCAGTGAAATGAAGCCCGCCTTTTTAGCTTTTCATTTATCATTCCATCAAGTTCTTTCCTCCCACCTGTCTCTGCGTGGGTGTGTCTGTCTCGGCATGTGTCTCTGTGACTGCCTCCATGTATGTCTGTATCTACGTGTGTGTGCATGTCTCCGTGTGTGTCTGTGGGTGTACATGTCTCCATGTGTATGTCTGTGGGTCTGCATGTCTCCATGTGTATGTCTCTGTGTGTGCATATCTCCATGTGTGTCTCTGTGTGTGCATGTCTCCATGTGTGTGTCTGTGTGTGTATGTCTCCATGTGTGTGTGTGTGTGTGCATGTCTCCATGTGTCTGTGGGTGTGCATGTCTCCATGTGTGTGTCTGTGTTTGTGCATGTCTCCATGTGTGTGTCTGTGTTTGTGCATGTCTCTGTATGTCTGTGTGTGTATGTCTCCATGTTATGTCTGTGTGTGTGCATGTCTCCATGTGTATGTTTGTGGGTCTACATGTCTCCATGTGTATGTCTGTGTGTGTATGTCTCCATGTGTGTGTCTGTGTGTGTGCATGTTTCCATGTGTATGTCTGTGTGTGTACGTCTCCATGTGTATGTCTGTGTGTGTGCATGTCTCCATGTGTATGTCTGTGTGTGCATGTCTCTGTATGTCTCTGTGTGTGCGTGTCTCCATGTGTGTGTCTGTGGGTGTGCATGTCTCTGTGTGCATGTCTCTGTATGTCTGTGTTGTATGTCTGGGTGTGCATGTCTCTGTGTGTATGACTGTGTGTGTCTCTGTGTCTCTTGCTCTATTTGTATGTATCTGTCTCCCGCTGTGTGTGTGGGGGGTCTCTGTGTGTGCGTGCGTGTGTGTATGTGTGTCACTGAGCGTGTGTGGACTTCTGTGTGTGCTGCTGCATGTGTGTGACTGGGCACGCATGTCACCGTGCTTGTGTCTGTCAGAATATAGCATAATTGGTGTGCTCTACTCTGGGGCCATAGCTAATAAAATACTGCAGTTAGACTTAAAGTAATGAACAGATTCCATAGGAAGTAAATGAGCATCCATCTTCAAAAGAAGAAAAAAGAAACATTTTCCAAACCCAAACTCACTAGACCACAGTGAGTACCAACCTCTGCTGAGAACAGACTGTGCAGAAGACTGACCCTTCGAGACATTTTTAATCTCATATAAGAAATAAAACTGAAAGAAGAGCTTCCCTTTGTGTTTTTTTTTTTCCTGTTTTGGTTTGGAAAGAATATACTGGTGTGTGACCTTATAGAGCCGAATTATTCTTAGCATCCAGATAATTTGTGGTAATAATGGGAAATTATACTCATAATGTAATATTTATATTGGAAGAACCAGCATTAAATTACGGGGGCTGAGTGTTTGAGTTATAAAATGTGAGGGTAAAGGCTTCATTTTCAGTGGATTCACAAACCAACAAGAAAGTGGGTGGGATACGAAAATAATCTCCCTCTGGCTTTGCCCCCGTGTGATGAGGTCATGAGATGGACACAGACACGCTCGTAAAGATGGACCCAGTTCAGTGGAAAAAACAGGTCCAAGGTCCTCTGGAGGGACAGGGCTTTATGAACAGTTCATTCCCTTTATGATGAAATCTTTTAAAAGAGATCCCTCTTATTTTCCTTTTTTTTTTTTTTTAAAGATTTTATTTATTTGACAGAGAGAAACACAGCCAGAGAGGGAACACAAGCAGGGGGAGTGAGAGAGGGAGAAGCAGGTTTCCCGCCGAGCAGGGAGCCCAATGTGGGACTCGATCCCGGGTCTCCGGGATCATGACCTGAGCCGAAGGCAGTCGCTTAACCAACTGAGCCACCCAGGCGCCCCTTATTTTCCATTTTTGATGAATTCCACAATAGCACCTCATCCCTAGCTTTCTATCTAAAGTCAAGTCTAACTTTCCAAACTCCCCCATCCCCAGCTCCAACCTTAAAATGAGGACATCATCACCTGCTCCTTTTGTGTCCCTACCTATGGGCAGACACCTCTTCTTCCAAGTCTTGAGACACCTATTCTCCTCTTCTTTCTAAGAACCTACACCCAAATCCACATGCCTCTGTCTTATACTATGGCAGCAGCCTCCTCAGTTGGCTTTTCGTGTCCAGTCTCTAGCTACAAGATTATTCTTTCTCAGGAGCAATTCTCAAAACATCAGAGTCCTGCCCCAAATTCAACAGAGCTCTCCACTCCACTCCTGGTGCAAACAACTCTCAGTCTATTGTCTGAGCACTTCCTCAGTGGGCCACTGTTTATCTCCACCATCTACGGTGCTCTAGTCAGAGCATCTCAACCACTGTGTTCCCAAAGGATTACATCTCTGGAGAGGGAACTTTGAATGACCTGCTGCTTCCCAGCTTCAAGCAGCTGGGTCTATTTACCCAAGTGTCTTGCATAAATCCATCCCCCACCCCCACGCCAAGATGCTACAGGCAAACTGACCTGACAAAGTATGGTTAAAGGCAGACCTTCTTGTTTCTCTCAGTCCTGGCTCCTAACCCTTCCCTCCATTCTGAATTTCAAAATCCTAATATTTCCCACCCAACTCTACTAGGAAATCTTTCTTGACCTCCCTATCACATGAGACTTCCTCTTTCTTTAAAATCCCATCAGCACATGTATATATTTGGTGGTATTAATTATATTAGTCCTGCTTTTAATGAATGATTGTCTGCTTGTCCTATCTCCATTATTAGGACATAAACTGCATTGTACGCCCCAAGGAATACTGTAGGCACCCAGCAAATGCTTGTCAAAGGTCGCACTATTGAAGATGGTTAAAACCACAGTTGAGATACTCTTATTTGATTTGCCATAATTAGTTTTTTGATCTGCTGCTCTCTGTCAGATGATAGTCCGACCTAAATCTTCTGACAGCACCATTAGTAATGACATAGGAGGGTCCCCGTAGCCTCTTGTCCTGATCCTCATCCTCTTCTAGTTTCCTCAAGGGTCCTTTCTCCAGTTTAGCACTATTAATGACATACAGGATAGTAAGTATCTAGCACTCATTTCCTATCCCCATCTGATCTAAGAATCAAATCTTTGGCTAGAGGAGCTCCATAAACGTTTACTATTAAGGTTTGAACATAACAGGCTCACACTTGCCACTCCTCATCATCTTCCCAAGAAACCACACACATCCCACACCCCCTAGCATGTGTGCTTGGCCAATAGGTAAGTTGTATGTGACTTTTTCAGGGATTTGGTGCTAGAAGATGGAAAACTTGAACTATTCTGGCCACTGTGAAGACCAATAATATGGTATCATTCCAACAGAAAAGCCACAAAGAAAGTCCACACTGGAACTAATTGGCAGCCACTAGGAAGTGTGATATAATACTCTCCCTTCCACTGAAAACCTGTGGTTTCAGAGTGAGGACGAAGAGAGTTTTTTAAAAAATAAACATAATATGAAATTTAAACCACACGAAGAACAAAAAATATGGACTGAAAGACCACAGAGTAGTATTTTTATGGATAACTTTCAATTTTATCAAGATAGAGTCAGGAAAATAGTACATGTAGCTATGCTATGTGACTTAAAAGCCAAGGTTTCATTTTGTTTTTACATTAACATTAGGACTTCTACCATTTCATCTGTTTATGTTTACATAAATTACATTAGTATCAAATCCAGATCTGGAGCATTTCAGCATAAATACTTGGTTAATTCTTATTAATATATGTAGAGTTCAGCTTTTGATTTTTAGTGTTTCTCTGGGAAATACCTGTGCATATATATTTAATTCAATCACATTACTATATTGGTACATTATGTTTTCATCATTTGTACAAGAAAACTTATTATATATCATATATAATTTATGCCCATATAGAAACAGGGTTTTGTTTTTTTTTTTTTTTTTTTGCAATTTACAGAAACATTAGCTAGGTATATTGAGCATAAAAGTACCACAAAGAAACTTTTCCCTTTATCACATTCTTTTTGTAAGTGTTAAAGCAGGCATCATTTTTTTTAATAATGTAATTGGCTAAACAACTAAAGTTCTGTATGTCACAAAATAGTTGAGTGACATCAGAAAGTAAGAGCAGAACCAACCAACCTTCAACTCTAAGAAAGAGGAGGGAGGGGAAAAGGTTAATTTTACATGATGCTGCATATTTTAATTTAACTGCTGTTTCATTCAGAGTCTAAAAACACTGTTTGGAAATATCCTTTTGTCATATGTACAGAAGGGCTTTGCTATTGTCCCTCAGGAAGGCTGGCAGCTGGCCCTGCACTTTGACCTCCAACCCTGCCTCAGCAAGGGGCTCATTGATACTCCCAGAAGCTTCCCTCAATGGAAGAAGATCATTTAAAAAAGAAAACTCCATCTCAGGGCTGGTGGTCCTCCCACTCCCACCCTCTGCTCCTGCGCCCTAAGTGGGAGCATGCAGGTCTAGTCAAGCCCAACAATCCTCAGGCCTTCATAAACTCACTATTTTTCATGTATATTTGATGGGTCCTTTCCCTCTTATTCAAAGCGGCTTTCACAGTCATGTTAGTGGGTGAGAGCCTTCTATTCTAGACTTACATTTGATTAATTTGTGGCATTCATGTGTCTAATTCTCAACACACAAAGGGAATGAACTAGCGTGGACTCTCTCGACAAGCCATTTCTGCCAGGAAGGTTCAAGCGTAAAGGAAAAGGCGAGGTCAGTGGAGATGGTTTCCCATTTGCTAAAAGCAGCTTGGAATAAAACACAGTAAAACAGTTTAGCTTAAAAACAAAACAAAAACAGAGGTATCCTCTCCAATGCTTTTGTTAATGAGTGTTAACTTTTTGTTAAAAAGTGTAGGGGCCCTGAGTGGCACAGCCAGTGGGCTGCCTTCGGCTCAGGTCATGATCCGGACGGACGGACTGAGTCCCAGATCCAGCCTTGCAGAGGGCTTCCTGCTCTGCGGGAGGCCTGCTTCTCCCTCTCTCACTCCCCCTGCTGTGTCTCTCTTTGTCAAATAAATAAATAAAATCTAAAAAAAAAAAAAAAAAAGTGTAAGCAAATACCTAAATGCCGCATTCCTTGTCAAGCGTACCTCAATGTTCACAAGAGAGTGCCAGAAATTAC
Source organism: Spilogale gracilis (assembly GCA_004023965.1). Classification (NCBI taxonomy): domain Eukaryota; kingdom Metazoa; phylum Chordata; class Mammalia; order Carnivora; family Mephitidae; genus Spilogale; species Spilogale gracilis. The sequence continues at coordinate 345,957 of PITA01000135.1, read as the reverse complement.
TGCCACTTTAGAGACATCACATGCGAACCAAAGACTCCCAGCTTCCTTTCAAATCCTATCAGTCAACTTTTATCAACCATAAAGGAAGCAGAAGACGAAAAACACTGCCTGCAATATCGTTTCACTTTCAAGGTTTGGGTTTCTTCCAGGTAGTCTTACAAAAGTGTGAAAGTATTAAGGAAAAGAATATTGATCAAATTCCTTATTCCTGCTACGCAATAAATACTTCCAAGTACATCCCTCAACGCAATCCTTTGTAATTCCCTTAATTAATGTTGGCTAATCCCTCAAGAATAATGATAGCAAAAAATTCAGTGTCCACAATAAACTTCTCACCACATTCTCCCTTTGTAAGTTCTCATTAGAATTTGTTCAGTTAATACTTGCTTTTTAAAAATCCACGGAATTTTATTTAACAGTCACTTGAACTTTTACAAAATTTTTTTTAAAAACTTAAAACAAGATATTATTTTAAGTAGGCAGGATGAGAAAGGGTTGTCCTATGTGTATCACAACCTGCCATGTGTCCTTTAATATAAAGCAGGACTCTGGTCATTCCATGATGTCACTGATATCTGTACAAAACAGTCCCCACAGACCAAATTCCACTTCCTTTTTTTTATTGCCAAAGATGAAATAAATCTTCAAATTTCAGGGAAGAAAAAATATGTGTAATTTTTTTAAAGGCTATATGGGGGGAACCTGCAGGGAATAATGAAAAAAGAAATACCAAACTTAACAACCCTGGTTTCCATTTCTGCTGTTTACATCCATGACCTTGGGCTTACCCTGCTGCTCTAAGTGGAATGTATGTGTTGTACATGGGTGTGCACACATACTCAGGCCCTAGAACCTGAACAAGTCACCTGCCTATTCTGGAAAGATGAGGGTACACCACGCATGCCAGCTAAAGAGAGTTTGAGACATAGCAGCTCACTCCTGTCCCAGGCTGGGATACCTGAAACCACTTCCTCCAAGGCTCCTTAAGAGGACAAAGCCTAGACTTTCCTACACAGAGCTCCAACAGCATTCTCTTTGATCCCACAAAGGTAACAGAACCTTAAAAGGCAAATAACCAGGCTCCATGAAGAGCATGCAAAGGAAAACCTAGCTTGAGGTCTATGTGGAATTTCTAGGCTATACTGGTGGCAATGGGCACTGGAAGGGTGCGTTCCTGGCAAGACAGCAAGAGGCTTGGAATGAAAACTGTGTTTCTAACACTGATATTCAAGTTTGCATACATACATACATGCATACTCACGGATATGATCTATACATCTACCTTCCTACAGGGGAGGGGAAGAGAAGCACAAGAGACAAAGAAGAAAGATAAAGATCATGGGGAGAGGACAGCTCATGGGAGAGCCAGTAAAGGGAACTGGGAGACAGCTGGGCTGGGGCAAAGCTGTGAAGTCCCACAGAAGGGACAGACTGAGACCCCGCAGCAAAGGAGAAGGAATGTCCATGAGCATTGCTGCACAGATACAAAAGCTAAAGGGTAAAAATCAAAGGGAAGAAGGAAACCACAGGGTACCCCATGGCCGCAGTCCTCAACTGCCCCAGCTGAGAGATGCAATCACTCCTTCCATTGCCCACCCTCAGACTCAGGTCAGGAATGTGCCCAAGTGCCTCTGAGCAAGGTTGCCCTGGACCAAGAACACATCAAATGTAACACATGAGACAATCACAAAGCACCAACATAAAAAGACCAGAATTTGCTAGTTTGAAGCTTGTGATGAAATCAACTACCCGAAAAATGTTATTAAAAACTTGATTAAAAGTGTATCTTTTCCACAAAATAAAACTTCAGTTTTGTAAAAACTATCACGAGCCCTACATATTTTTACAAATCTATCTTGGTTTCCAGATTCGGCAGCAGCTCCATGAGGACAACCAGTGCTCAGAGTCCTTACAGAGGACAATGTCAGGACAGCTAATAGTAGAACTCTTGTCGCTAGTTTCTCCCATCCTGATTCCTTTCACCCAGAGACCAAGTCCTTTCCGTCATAGTAAACACAGGCATATACACATACTTATGCGTATAGATGTCCAACGTAGGCATGTGTTCCACAACAGCAGATATCTGTATGTAGGTATATATGTATATGTGTGTATGCATGTATAATTTTATATATGTATATATAATATATATAGTTATATATATATATAATTAAGTCTATGCTTCTGTCTTAACCCCAAGATGGGCATACAGACGCAATGGTGCTTATACTAGTCACAACAGAATCCAACTCTAGGGAACTTAAAGCAAAAATGGTGTTTCCTGTAAGAAAATGGACTCTCGCAAAAATTCTACTAGGGGATTAGACATAAAATGGGCCAAAACCTAAGACAGCAGCCACAGAAGCTAATAGTTTTGGCCACTCCTGGACATTGCTGGCAGAGCTCTTGGACTCAAGACTCCACAGCCACACCTGCCCCCGGTTAGCAGACACCCAAGGCCAGTGCCAAGGGAGGGAGCTCTCCAGTGTCCCTCTCTCTGGGCTCTGAGTCCTAGGCAGAGACGTCAAATTGGCGAGTATAGGACATCCACCTGTGCCCCTGGCTGCTAGAGATCCCGGGGAACAAGAATCTGGCTTTTGGATCCTGCTGTACTAGAGAGGAACCTTCCTCAGAGTCGTCTCCAGGGGCGGATGTCCCAGACCTCCAGGAAGTGCCTCTGAGATGCTAGGCACCTCCAACCGCAGCCCCCCCCCCCCCCCCCCCCCCCCCCCCC
>PITA01000135.1:284671-343123 GCA_004023965.1 Spilogale gracilis | reverse complement strand
CCCTCCCTAACCAAGCATATACTAATTTTCACTTTGAATTCAAACATTAAAAGATCTCTGACAAGGAGAAAAACAGGGCAGAATTACCTGGATTCTTGCCCTACCTCCAGAAACTTGATGCAACATAATTGAGACCTATTTAAAAGCTGGTTGTATCTGTTTAACACAAACTCTGGGCAGAAAGCTACTTCCTAATGGTTAAAGAAACTGTTTCCACTTTCTGAGAGGCAAGACGCATAAAGGAAGGACCTCTAATTTCTAGTAATTACCCTGGTACCTTAAAGTCGGTAATTACATGGGGAACCATGCCCTGAACTGGCCTTCAGTTTGTTCCAAACCCAGTGCATGTAATTAGCCTTGATTAATATCCCACATTTCACATCAACAGCAACAGTGAATCCAAATGATCCCCACATTCTGCTGCCTCAGGAAACCTCACTGTTCAAATTCTGTGCCTTTATCAAGGGAACATGCTGAGCAAATGGGATCAAATGATGCCTTGGCACCTACGTTGGTCAAACTATTCAGAGGGAAGCAGCAATGCCTTTCATGTAATCATCTTAATCCCTTGTATCAACTAATTAATACACAGAGAAAGCTTTTACTTGCATGTGAGCAATTATAGCAAGTTCCTGGTCGGTGTCCAAATGGATTCACAATATAATTCATGAACAATGAGGCTCTGGGAAGGACAGCTTCCAAAGATGACTTTTAAAATGAAAAGGGGTTGGGGGTACAGAAATGAAAGGATTTTGTTAAGAGTAGGAAGAGAGGACCGAAAAATGTCAGTTTCTTAAAAAAATATTCAATTTCAGAACCCTGTTTTACATACAACAGGTCAATTTATGTCAACAAAGTTAGACTCGAGAGATAGTAAAGAGCTTTGATTCTATGTCCTTATACAGCTGAAATACCACAGAGTTACTCAAAAGGGGAGTGAAAACAAAGAAAACTTGATGCCATTAAATAACTAGCTTCAGCGAAAAATAAGCCAAAATAGACTCACTGCACACAGACTTTTGAAAGGCAGCTAATATCTGAGCTCAGTGATTTCACACTCCTCCCCAGGGGTGGGGGTGGGGAATCTGTTGCATGGGCTTCTTCCCCCTCCCCTCCCACCCAGTTTAAAAGTCAATGAGTGCATCAGTATTTGCAGCAGCCTGAGAACTAATCCAAGAATTGGGAACACGGGGCAGCAGGGATTGGGGGGCATTGAGTGAGTGAGTGGGGAAGATGGCTTAGGCTCCTGCACAAAAGGACATGTAAAAGCATCAGCACCTGCTGTAGGGTTTCTGCTCTCGTGTCTGCCCCAGCCGGAGTGGGAATCACTCCAGCATTGGGGCAGCTTGTAATCCAACGTGGGGCAGAGGGCACAGGAACCTAGTGGCTCAGGCATTCAAGAAAAGGCCCAGTCATGAAGCACCACATTGTGGTAACAAGCCCCGGGTGTGTGCTGTGAACTTCCCCGGAGCAGATGGCTTGCTGTCTGGGGAAAGCATTACCCAGCACAGTTCAGTCAACAAGGGCACTGAATCCAAGATTCAAGACACAAAACACTTCCTCAAATCACCCCCTACCACTAGACTACGTGGAAGCTGCTCAAAATCTGCCAAGGGTCGTCCTCTATTTTTTTTTTTTTTTTTTTTAAAGAATAAGATGCTAATCACATAGGTTTGGCCTCTCTGAATTAAATACTGTGCTGAGCCACCCTGGGAACCAGACGGTATCCTCCTGGCTGCAAGGCTAAAGAATGAGCAATCACCAGCCCGTGGAATTTTCATGATCCAGTTTCCCCACCTTCCCGGAGCATACCCACTGGCAGGAACCAAAGGGCTGTCACCCTGATGAGAGAAAACAAAGCTCTGCTACTGCGTTATGAAACAGGTTTTTCCTTTCCCATAGACATTCCTTTATGGCTAGGTCATGTAAAACAGCAAAATGCTCAATGAGCACACTGGGTCCTGTTCCCTGCAGGTGACTGTGCCCTTCAACTTGACCTGAGAGAAAGGGAGAGGGAAAGAAAACCACTCTCCGATTTCTAAGTAAAAGGTGACCAGACAGCAGCAATGGCAAAGCACACGGCCTACTGTTAGCAACAAAAAGAAACTGAAAACAGCGATGTGGACAGCGCAGTCATACAGGTGCGGGCCAGGACCTGAGAGGGCAAAATAAAATGCTTCTGGGGTCGATTCCGGGTCCAAATTGACTAAAAAGGCCAGCCCAGCAGAGAATCTGATTTGAGTTGTTCTGGCACAGAGAAACCTGTTCTTATCTGGCAAGGGCACCCCCTGCTGGCCGCTGTGCTGAACTCCGCCTCCTGGGCCAGCTACAGACAGCCTGCGGATCACTTTGGCGGAGGCCAGGAAGGGGGGAAGAGCTCAGGCAAAGCAAGTCTCTTGTAAGGCTCACAAAGGGAGCAAAAGGTCCCGTCATAGCACAGTCACTGCCCAAAGCCACAATCTTTGTCCAGTCACGGTTCCGTGCAGTCAGATAAATTCCAAGCAGGCTGAAAAGAATGAATCCAAACCTGATTGCTGTTTTGCATGTGAGTTTAGAAAGTCGGGGTGGGGGCACAAAAGGGACCATCAAAAGTCTTCAGTCACTTGCATATACAGTGCTTTTTCACTGGAGGAAATCCTGACTACCCGTTTAAAGGCAAGAGTTTATCATGACATTCTTAATGGTAATTATTTAAATCCTTGGCCCATGACACACCATGGCACTGGATTAAAATGCATTCAACATTAAAGGCAGAACTTACTGCCAACAAAATATAAGACAAAAGTCAGTTTTGCATTCGCATTGTTTCTCTTTTACATGATAACTACCATACACACAGCGATTTTCATGTTCCTCCCAAGTTTTGACTTCCCTTCCTTTTCACCCAGTTCTTTTCCATTTCTTTTGCTATTAGGTTACAAAATCACCCTCATGTTGTGTCCTATCAGCTCAGGGACCCCTACAACGGTTCCCCTCAAAAATCACAGCATCCAAGGTCTTCAGCAGAAAATCCTATGTAGCATAGGCTCTGCATAAGCTCATTTCTACTGTCATTGATTGGAGACACTTCTTTAAGGAAAACTGCCAACACATTCAGCTAGGCTCCATCGGCTAGGACAACCAAAGAGAAACTTATTTGTAAAGGCCCAGTGGGTCTCTCCCCTACTGGCACAAATGTCACACTTGAGGATCTTTAGCTCCTGTTATCTGCCCTTAGTTGTAGTGAGTTCACCAGCTCAGACTGAACTTGGCTTCTCCCTGGGACCTCAATCTCATGTCTGTTCCCAGCTCTCAACTTCAAACACAGGGGACAGGGAAGGCAAGGCATCTAGGCGTGAGCAGAGAAATATAATGGGCAAAACAAACATGCTTCATCTCCTTTGGGTCATTTGGTCTGGTTTTCATTTTCTGGTTTACATATGAAACCAGGGGGGTAAGAAGTGTCAGTGGAATACAGGCCCCAAGGACAAATGCTCTCATTGCAGAATTTAAGAAGAATTTCCCAAAGCTGGAAATCTCTGTGCTTGTTGCTTATGTAATAAACTTCGCTGTAATTTTTAGGTTTCACTTCTTTACGTTCCCGATGCGACCAAATGACTGTTCAGGTAAAAAGAGGCTTGGTAGTCATCTTTTTATTTATTTGTTCAATGCACATGTATTGACTCTTAGACGTGTTTGTGCCCATATATCCTATGCGAACTATATATAATACAACAGTGGCTTTTATTTACCACCTTTTTTTTTTTTTTTTAAAGCTTGTACTATAGATGAGGATCCCCAGGAATAACATGATTATCTGGGCTTCCATGCTGTGGTTTAGAGAGTTCAACCTTCACCTATCAAAAAGTCTGAAAGTGAGCATGTGGGTCTATTTTTATTTATAAGAGGGGAGAGCAGAACTGTTTTAGAATGAACAAAATCAATCCATACCAGTTTGGGGAATAAGCCTCTGCTCTGAATGGAGCTGTCAAGACATTTGCAATCTGTTTGGCCCTGTGTCCAAGGAGGCTGACGGTTTCATAATCAAAACCTAAGGGATTTTTATTCTTTACCACTCCAATAGCAGAAGCCTCATTAGACTCGGTATGATTTTTAGCTGTTCTGTTATACCCTAAAGCACAAAAATACACATCTATATCATCTATATTTATACGCACATGCACATGTGTACAAAATAATCTAGAAGAAAAACAGAATCTCAGGCTCATGACTACTTTATTTCAGGTGTGGGGATAAGCATGATAGCTATCAACTGGCCTTCTTACTGAATTTAAGACACAAATATTTCTTAGTAAGGTCTAGAAGAAGAAAGTTGCCCAGAAAAAATGGAGGATTTTTATCATGGTATCAAACATCACTAAATGCTAAGTGATGTGTAAGGGCAATGGAAAGTCTTTCTAAACCCCCTTTTTTTGGATACTTTTTCTCATATTGTAACAAAACTAAGACCCCTCCCTTGCAAAAAAAAAAAAAAATCAATAAATAAGCTCTGACTGATACCAAACCCCTTTAGATTAAGCTCAATATACCATTAATATGAAAAGAATTTGACAGTTTACATAAGGCATGTGACCTGGTGCCAACAACCTCTGGCTTCTCCATTCTCCAGATGGTGGCAGATTAGTAGGCAGCCTTTATTCTCATAAGAAGATTTTTTCCCCCCCATGGAAAAACTATAAAGGCCAATTCTGTTCCAAACTTCAAGTCTCCTTCACAAATGTCTACTCAATTCTAGGCCTTCACTAATGCCTATTAAAAGAAGCCCTTGGGCTTGAAGCTGTGGAAGGGGGGGGGGGGAGACTAAGGCAAACTTAACTCTAATGCCTGCCTTTAAAAGATCTATTGACAGAAGCAGTGGGGAGAGTTTGAACTAATGTTAACTTAAAGAAAAAGGCTGGTGAGATTCAATTGTGGATGTGAATGCTTGCTTGAGTTTGATCTTGACGGGGCTTAAGATAAGGGAGATAAAAACCTAAGCCTACTTACATATTAAAAAATGCAGTTGTGCTAAATTCACTACATACCACTGTTCTCAATTTGATTTATGCCCATCATCACCAAAGACCGTTGAAGGACGTCCCTGTCTAATATGGGAAAAAGACACAGCAGAGGCCACTTGCTCTGCTTTGCTATGCTAACATAAAAAATCATTTCCTACAATGCATGATGCTCTTTCCCATTAATTCTTCAAATGCAACAAAGAATAAAAACAGAATTTTCCTTTGGTCCTGTGCTGGAGGTCTAAATATAACAAGTGGTTAATCAAAAAGATCCAAGGGGTACAAAACGAGCCCTTCATCTGTTAGAAATTCTTCCCCCAGCAGACAGGAAGTGAGCTTGAAGAATCAGGAAAAAATAGCATATTTTATGAACAGATTGACCCCAGTAAAATGTTTAAGAACATTCATTTAAAAGTCAGAAAGCTAACTAGATACTTCCCCAGAAGATCTGGCTTGTTCTGTGATACCCTGGACACATGCTGTATTTTTTTAAGGGAAAAAAACCTGTTTCCTAGGAACCTTTTGAACATACGCAGACTTCTTTTTTACCCATTAGTACATAAAATGTTAGAGATACATTGTTAGGTAGAGTTTATTATTTCTATTCATATTTTCCTAAGTTGATGAAATGCGGTAAATTTTGCTGGATTTTTTTCCCCCATGCAAGTGAGTCATGATCTCAGAGATCCTGAAAATTATAAAACACTCTATTTTAGACCTACTACGCACAATGCAAACAAGTGATACAGCACACGGTCCCTAGTCTCAGGGACTTTGCAGCCCACCAGGAAAACCGGACCAAGGAAGTAAAAAGTTGTAAAAATTCAACATATCAGGGAAGGAGAGATCTGAAAGGAAAAAGACACAGGTCTAGGATTCTGCTTATTTAGCATGACCTACTTCTACCACTTTCCAAAATCATTTAGTTAAGAGAACATCAGCATTTGCCAACAGCAAATATACTTAGCGGTCCCCAGAAATAAAAGTTTTCATGGAAATCTCCAAGGCAATAAAAAGAAGAGATTTATTTAATTTCTTTTCTGCGAACTGCCTCATTTCCTTAAGGAAACTTAAATGATCGTGTTAACACTCACACAAGAATACCTGCTCAAAATGACGACAGCCCGGAACTCATCTCAAACAGACGTGTAATTGTCCAAAGGCATTGCATGGTACAAAATGGGTTGTTTTCAAAGAACATTTTCCAGTGTCCTATTCTTAACTACAGTACTCAAACAAAATGCCCATTTCTATGGCCAGTATCATATTCCTTTTAACTGAGAAAAGTTGCTTCCAGTGAAGGAACTATCCTTCAATCCAATAAGTGGGACCATCCCGGCAATCAGATAACAAGTTTAGGAAACGGCTTAAGGAAATGAGCTAATAACTTGACTGCACACAAGCAGATTATCTCTGATTGCTACAAAGAATGCTATTAGGGGGCACTATGTTTTCAAGTGATCATTTTCCCAGCCTGTTACAGAAAGGTTAATCTGCAGCCGTATTCATAAAATCAATTTTGAATCATGCCAAATACGAAAGAATTACATTAAAAATACATCATCAGGAACTACACTGACATTTCTTTCAATTGTCCTAGAAAAGACTAATTCACATATTGTCCTGATCATAAGCTCACCCACGAAAATAAAGGCTGTATAGATGACTCTATCAATGAACAACCTGTTTACCAACAGGTGGGGGTAGACTTGAGCAATAGGAAAATAGAACAATGGCTTTTCCTAAAGCTGTTCATCTCCAAGTTCCTTAAGTTCACGAAGATGAGGGAACAAGACCAGAGAAATCTGCCTTACTGATATTTAACCCCCTGTAACTCTAAGCCTCCTTCCTTCAGACTCTCAGGAGAACTGTTTGGATTGTACAATACTTAAATGGGGTAAAACCCTTCCTCTGATCCCCCAGGTGATAGTTACATCACAGCATACATCAACTTCCTCACTCTATAAGTTCACATTCCAGGGTTATCTCCAGTCCAAAACACAGAAGCCGGTTTCAACCTGCCCACTTATCTTAGCATTAGTCAGAGAATTTTGCCAGAATACCACGTACGTGTATTTCACTCTTAGTTGAAATAGATCCCGTGATCCGCTGCACCACTTTCTGCACCCTTGGCTGGCAGCAGATCACATTGTGAAATGGAAATCAGAGTACCTTTCACCTGCAAATGACTAACATAAATGCCAATACAGATTTCCTCAGCCCTGAGGGGGTTTTCAGAAGCACTCCAGCCACCTGGTCACTCTGAAGCCAGTCGATTGTGAACGTAAAACTCAAACCATGGTTGAGAAAGGAGCCTGGGAAAACGGGAAATCTGCCATTCCCAGATGAAGTCAGTTTCTCGGCTGGGCTGTTTTGTCTATGAACAACATTTCGTAGTTCCTATGAAATCTACAGATCAGCTATTACTGTGGGCCAAAAAAAGAAGAGCTATGTTCCCCTTTCAGACAGAGAAAACCAAGTGAAGTTTTAACGATAAGGGTTAGATCCAAATGGCAGACCACAATGGGGAAATTTTAGGATGCCCCACTCCAGCTGGATTACATTCAACACCCACTTATCGGAGATGGAATTAGACTGAATGTCAAGAGGGAAGAATGGACAGGCTTACCCTTTCGTGTATCGGGAAGAGCTGGTCTTAGTGTTCTGCTGACATTTTAAGTATAAAAGGGTCTTATTGTAAACTCTGGACCCCTAGAAGGGCTGTTTCTAGAGAACTCTGAAAGGAGAGATTAGTTGGGAGAGCCTCAGCATCGGATTCCACCCTTCAATCCCGTTAGACACAGAGCTTTAGCCACTTTTTCGCTTAAAGTCATGCATGTGGTCAAAAGTTTAATCATATCACCGGCTGCATCAGCAAGCATATTGTCTGCCATCCACAGGAGGGATAAAACCTTTTTGGAGCACTGGGGTTCAGACATGGCTATGGAAGGCTTCCCAAAATCTTGGGTTATGCCTGACAGTTGGTATTTCTTCCTTTAACTGATCAAAGAACATAGCCTGGATCCTGATAAGATTATAAAAGTTCTCCCTCAAATTCTGAACTTTGGTGAGAGAGTAGGAGCCTCACCCAAATGGCTGGTTTTTAATGGATTGAGTCTAAACACAATCAAATCGGCACCTTTGACATAACTGATTCGTTCTTTGCCAGCCCCTCATTCCTTCATTCAGTCAACAAGAATTTATTAAATCCTTAAGCGTTGAGAAGATGCAAAAGAAGGCCTCTCCCAGAGAGGTCTGCAATCCAAAGCAGCCAAAATACCAAGTCTTTAAGCTAGTTAGGAGTCAAACTTGTTGTGCACACAGGCTGGGCACAAATCCAGAGTCTGAAGTAACCGTGAGTTTCATTCTGAACGTTGAGAAATGCTGATTAGAAGTGAGTTTCATTCTGAATGTTGAGAAATGCTGATTAGAATCAGTTTTTGGTTCTGGATTTGAGTGGTACTAGGCAAGAAGAAGCTGCTCTGGAAACCAGCTTCCGATCCAGAGAGGACCCAGAGGGGTCCACACGAGGCCAAAACCAGTGGCCAGTTCTAATCAGTAGAGGGGGGAAAAAGTGAGAAACTACTCAGATCTTTCTATAAATAAGTTTCAGTATGGATACAAGTGGTCTGGAAGTTCTAAGATATGTCAAATACCAGAAAAAAATAAATGATAAATCGCATAAGCCACACTAATCAGTCAAGAGCCATCCTTATAAGTATCCATTGTTGAGAACATCTGTCCAGCTAATGCCAACAATGACAGATTTTCGTTTCCAGCAAATACACACACTCACCCATACACATTTGTAGAGCAGAATTCACATTTCAGGGCATGGACAGAATAGCAACATGATCCACAAAAGAAAAAGCCGTTGCTCTAAGGCTGAGAATCAACCTGTGAAGCTATCAGCTGATCCATAATTGGGCACAGTAGGCCCAGTGCCTAGAGCTCCCAGCATGTTTTAATTTCTTTTAAAATAAAAGAAAAAAATGAATAAAATCCAGCTTTGATTATACTCATCTTTATACCACACAGTCTTAAGATAGAATTTTTAATTTTTTTTTCTTTTTTTTTTAATGAAGGAACAGGGCCATGAAGACAGAAGTGCTTGGGGCTCCGTATATTATACTGTGGCTCTGATCACAACTGCCACTTTCTGGGAGCTTCTTGGATGACGTGAACTCCACATAACCTCTCTAACCAACAATTCCACAAGTATTAACATTATCGCTATTTTATCTATGTGGATACTGCGCTGCAAAATGCTTAAGTAATCTTGATACAGAAGAAGGAGCACGCATTTTAGCGACAGACACAGCTGCACTGGAATTCTGGCTCCTCCATTAAGCAACTTCAGACACTGAACAAGGTACAAGCTTCCCCAACCAAGAGAATTAGATAAAATGTATGCAAAGAGTCTGACACCGAATAAGTAATAATAGTGGCTATTACCATAATCATTATTATTGCCCAAGGTTAAACAGCTAGTGGCTGAACCAGCATTCCACCTCAGGTCTGCTGAATTCTTTGTTTCTAGGCCACCGTGTTCTCTTTAGACCTATACCATGCACAAGACACCCCAAGAATGCTATACTACATGTGAGCTGGTCTTAAAAAAAAAAGAAAGCAAAATGCTATCCTTAAATAAAATCATTCTATGCAGAATAGAAGAAAATTTAAAAGCCACAAGTAATAGTGACAGTCTCCCCCGCCCTTCCTTAACAGAAATCAGAAATAGGACTTGATAATAATGGGGTCCATGGTCAAAGGAACGAGGCTGATACAAAAGCAAAGGTCAAGCAAAGCTTTATTTTGCGACAAGCATCAGAATTTTACTGGCCAGCTAGGGTCACTTCTCTGGGGAGAAGGACCCGCCTAATTTTTCAGGCTAGCTTTTATAGGGCATCCCCCCAAATCACAAGCTGACCAGGGTCACATAACCACCCAGAGTTAATTTACACTTCCATTGTATAGGGGAAAATCCGTACCTTGAGCTGACATGAGACTCGTGTGGCTTACTGGTATCCCTCCCCATTCTTAGTTTGCATCTAAAAACCACCTGGGACCCTCCCCAGATGTGAGAGTAAGGGGGTTAACTGATTGGGTGTCTCCCCCAACCTGGCTCGCCTTTGTTTTCCAAGGGCCATTTGTCCATAACACCTGGAGCTGTTTTTCTGAGTAAACAGGATGGCGGCTTAGATTTTAAAACAGGTCCTTAGAGTAATTTCAGTTAAAAAAAAAAAAAAAAAAAAAAAAAGCATAAATTAATTGTTCAGTTAAAGTGCTTTCACCCGCCTAAGAGGCTGTGTGTGATTCATCCAGAACTTTCTCCATGCTCTGCCTTAACCGCTGAGCTGTGCTTCTGACCTTTGTGTCGTTCCAGGTGGGATTTGACTTATTAGTCAATCCAACTCTGCCCTGTTGTTTACAGTATTTTAACTATAGAAGAGGTAGAATGGTTAATCAGCCACAATTCAGAAGATTTATAATAAAAGTCTTTATCCATAAATCTCTTAACAGTTGGCCATTGCCCATAGCTTTTCCTGGACCCTCAAGGCTGATTTTATAGGCCTTTGATAGGACCTGAACAATAAGCTCCTCAGAAAGGTGTGTTAGAGGACTGTATAATCACACTTCGGAAGGTACTTGACAAGTCTATATAGCTACACAGAAATTACAATTTAAAGAGCTCCTTTCAGTTACCAACTGCCACTGCAATTGAAGACACTTAATTCTACAAGTTAAATCTCTGACAAGACTACATGAACACCATGAGGAGTGTTCCATTTAGAGAGGTGTGATAATACACCAAATTTTGTATTTGAATTTAAAAATTAAGGATATTTGCATGAGAGTAGGATCTATACCTTAGACTCATTTTTTTTCCTGCTATTTATGTCCCTTACAGGGATCTTCTTTTTGTGATTATCTGAAATGAAAACTTGGGGTGAACAACCGCAAGGTGAAAAGGCGGACAGAATTCATACCCTTTCCCAGGCAAACAAGAGATGGAGAGACAGAGAGACAGACAAGCACACATATATTTTATACCATTTCACTAGCTTTGTACTCCCAAAAGCATGGCTGTTTAGGTCAATTTGTTGCCTTCCAAATAGTAGAAATCTTTGACCTTAAAATCAGCATGTTGGGAAAAAAGAAAAGAAAGTCTAGGGAATTTCCTAATCTCAGCACTGAGCTAGTATATTGAGAATAATTTTTACGGTAAATTTGTGCTCTGGGGTAAAACTGGAAAATGACTTCAAACGAGACATTTTTTAAAAGATGTGTGTTTGTGTACAAAATAGATCTTATTATAGTTATAGCACGATCCAGCTAAAATTGAGCAATTCAGGCTGTGAACAAGAGAGCCAGCCAGCCCATGTAACTCAGGCCCAGCTCCTTCCTCCCCAGCACGCTCATCTGCCAAAATTCCATTAATCCCTTCCAGCACATCACATTTTTCACCTTGGAACAAATGAACACAGGGCAAACTGTCTCATAGACAGTACTGAAAGAGACTTTAGAAATAATTTAGTCTACCTCTTTCCCCACCTGCTGAAGTTTCATTCCCCCTGTGATATGATCCTGAGAGATTATTCATTATCCTGGTCCTTTACCCCTGAGACACAGGAAGAAATAACACCGAGCAACGGAGACACACTGTGCCTTTAGGGATGGTAACAGCCAAAAACAGTAAAACATTCCACGAGTCAAGAGCACCTTGAATATCTGATTGAGCTGCAGGACAGAATTATACTTCAGTTCCAACAAAAACTGTTTAAGCGAAGCTCCGGAGCCATCCACACTGGTGACCCGGTGCTGCGGGAGCGTCCACTCCGGGCCCAGGGCTGGGATTGAATTTCCCCAGACAGTTCACTACTGCAGACAATAACAGTTGCCACATTCAAGTTTCATATGTTATAACACCCTGTGATTTAGACTCACGTTCCACTAGTACAGCTGCCTGCCTCCGTGTGTAAATAAGAACAGAGAGTCAAGTCGAGGTCCCCAATGCAGGGAAAACATATCCTTTCATATCTTAAGAGACAGACTTGTTGTCCCCAGGCCTCATGAGAACCAGAACTCTTTGTATCCTTTTAGCAGCTGAAACATCTTTGCTCGATATTCAGAAAAGGATGTCCGTGGCATGTGGTGGGTTCTCCTTAGATCACTTCTATCAGTCAAGGTCAATGCAAACAAGCGAAAAGGAATCAGGAATGGAAAGCACCTCAAATTGTATGTCTTCAAAGAAAGGGAGAGAAAGAATCACTTTCTGCATGTACCTGGACAGCCCTAGGGGCCCCAAAGTCTCATGTGAAGTACAGGAGTAAAAATTTATCATTTGTAAATAGAACAGGAGGGTAAAAAAGACACACTGAAGACTTTTGCAAAGACTGACTCGTCATAGCTCTTACAAAGTCCTAGTGTATCACTTACAAGTCCGTTTTCACCTTTTAATTAGTGCAGTGTTATATGCTGTGGACATGGTCAAGCAACCACCGAATACCCAGCCTGGCACAGAGCCAGTACTCAGCAGACACTGGTGGGTTGAAGAGGTATTTTAAAACTGGTAGTATTTATAAATCCTTCAACATATCTGCACAGGAATTTAAGTTCATCTGGGACTGGGATTATTTTGTTCACTTTAGCATACGTAAAACAGGATGCTGCAGATAGTGACTTAATAAATGTTTGGAGAGCAGAATATTCACCTTCTGAAGACTTCAAGACTTGTGTATTACATATCTTTCACCGATTCAGAAAGTTAAGCCAAAAATATTTTGGTGTTGCTCAAGCTAGTAATTTTCCATTGAATTCTGCTACAGACCCTAGAGTATAATATTTGGGAATATATAAGTGACTCCCCCATAACTTTTAAATGTTATTTTATCTTCATCTAGCCCCCAAGAATGAATAAATGCCAATGAAACCAAACATGATTTCTAAGAAATTTAGGGGGCTCTTACACAAAAAAACATACAAGTAAAATAAGTGACCTCATTCTCTTTTTCCTCTTTCTGTTCCTCTCCGCTTCTACTCTCTGCCCAGATCAATGTCAATAAATTCCACATTCCATCTCAAACAACAGATGAATAGAAGATTAGCTCTTCAAGGAAACAGCTGTAAATAACCATAATCTAGTTAGTAGGATTCCTTATGGCTTAAAGGTTAAAATAACAGGAGTCCTAAGTTTCCCTGATCAAAAGTTTTAATTCCCTCCCTGCCAGATAACAACGGGACATCTAAAGTTTAAAAAGAAGGTCATGTACATAACGTATATATGTATGAACTAGTAATAAAGAACCAAGACAAATAATTTTAATCCTTTAAAATTCAGCTAAGCAAAAATCCAAGGGTGTCATAACTAAGTATTCTGAGAAAAAGTGAGAAGCTAGCTTAAGGTGAATTGGTATTCCTTGTTCTAAGGGCGCCCCTCGTCCCCAAAATGTAGCAGCCTAAAAGAATGTCCAGATCAATTTGGCTAAGTTCAAAACAACTCAAAATGAAGTAGAAATAACTAATTTGGCCAAAAATGCTGGTTCATCTTAAGTACTTAAACAAGGAAATATGAAAATACCAGGTTCTGATACAATAATACTTTGGATATGAAAATAATTGTGCACAACTAGGTACCAGGCATTGGCAAAGCAATGGGAATATGAGGTATATAATTTCACATTAAAGAGTGTACTTGCTTCTTTAGGTGTTTTTCCAATGAATGAATGCTTTGATGGAAATTCTTGTGGCTTGTTAAGAACAGGGAAGGCACGCTGTACGATGGCCCCTTAAGAGCACCTGTTTCTTGAAGGCCAGTATGGGTCATACCAGGGTTGGAGAGCAAAGGCAGAATGGATACAAGCGAGAAAAAGGAACTATAAGTGGGACCTTGAAACTCAACGGAAGATTAGTTTGTACTTTATTTGACAGACATGGAAACTTCCTATTACCCACAAGGATTATATTTGCGAGAAGACAGCTCCTGTCTCACTAAAGTGTGCCTTTTATCTGATGACTCAATAAGGCACAGATAAATTGCGTATTTTCACCCACCAACTCTGGAAGACACAGCCAACCAGGTGTGATAGATGCAGGTCAAATACAGATTGATCATCTGAGGACTACTGTGCCATACACTTAATCTCCACCTCGGAAGACAGGTGAGGGCCCAGTTCTAGAAGAGAGCTCACCATGGATCCAGGCAGTCCCAACGTCCATGAGGAGTCACACATCTCTAGGGAATGATCACACGCAAACGTTCCCAAAGGTTCCAATTAGTTCCATGGGAATACTACAGAGTTCGAGGCTGCTCTGGGAATATTAAGATTTTCCCCACAGAACCAATCAGAATCCCCTTAGAAAGTCTACAAAACAGAACTCTGTCCTTAAGAGACCAATGAACTGAGTAGGAAGCCAAGAACATGGCTGGAGTTGTTTTCTGAAGCAACCTCAAACTTTCGAGGTGACTGGAATCTAGGTGTCGCCATGTTCTCCTAAACCTATGGCCTCTAAACACCAGGGAGTCAGGCTCACTGAAAATGAACCACTCTCTTTTTGATGTCCTTACAGCTAAGCTAGCCGTCTAGAATTCCATCCTTTCAAGAAAAGGAGCACAGCCAAGACACAGTGCGCATGGGTCGCTGCACCATTTTCCCTGAGATTTACATATTTCCTAAATACTTAAGAATCAGTAACCTTTATATGCAGCAAATGAACATTTTTATTTCAAATATAAGGAGTCTTTCATCATCTTGTGAACATTGCCAGTCTCTCCTCTCGTCGTATAAAACTCAGCCATTTAATGGGCATAATTAATGTCTGATTTTTTTTTTCTTCCCAACCGAGAGCATTTGCTAATACTTACTGCTGATGGGCAACTTACCAGTTTTCATAGTTGCTCTTGCTTGCTAGCTACAAGACTTCATGTGAATTTCCTAGTATCTAGCAGGTACTCAAAATTTGCAGAATGAATCAATCAACCAAGTTACCTCTAGAATATCAGGAGCCTCCACATGAAGAACGTTAAGGAGGAGTCTGACACACTGGAGGCACTCAGTGACTGTGAGGTGGAACAGGGGTGGTGGTAATGGTGAGAAGATGGTCAGAGTGCTTATCAGAGCAGCAAGTCTTTTCCTTAGTCTACTGTGGGGAAAAAAAGCACATCAGATAAGAATATTCCCTGGTTTAGGAGGAAGTCATCCTCTAATGAAGGTGGACAGAAACAGGGTAGGATTTGAAGAACAGCTTCACACGATATGGCAGTTGACAGTGGGTACAATTTCTTGCTTCTCACCTATAATATAAACTACCGAATGGAAATTCGAAGTTAACTTCGATAAAATACGAAAGTCAAGGACTCTCTGACAGGAAGCCAACCATCTGGTTCATTCCTGTTGTGCCATGCAGAGGATAAAAGTGGTTCTCCTCATACCCTTAATTTCTACCTGTTTCTTCTTCTTTAGATTTTTATATATTTATTTGAGTGAGAGAGAGCACAAGCAGAGGGAGGGGCAGAGCAAGAGGAGAGGCAGGTTCCCCACTGAGCAGGGAGCCCAAAGCAAGGCTCCATCCCAGAACCCCTGGGATGACAACTTGAGCGCAAGTCAGACGCTTAGCCAACTGAGCCACCCAGGTGCTCATCTTTCCATTTCTAATAGCAACAACAGCCAGTTCAAGGTAAGTAGGAAAGCAGTTTGGGATCTGGAAATATCAATTCTTCCAAAATAAAGAACAGTAGTTTAGTCACCCAGTTAGGGTACAGATAAATTCTAAATAGTGTCAGGACATATGTAAAAATAGAAAAATCTGCAAAGAGCATCTTTTTTGTACCTGACAATTGTAAATACAAGACACAGCTTCATAATGAACCTGGGATGGAATGATCCTAGACCTGATACCACATCCACTACCCAAGACAGGTGAAAAGAACTACGGGGGAGAGGGGGTGCATATATTATTGAGTTAGTGAATCCTCTAAAATTAAATCAATTCTCCAAATATTAAATTATAATTCTCTTCTCCATGAGAGAACTTGAGACTTTGCCCATAGCAAACTAGCCCTAAATATTTCAGATCTGTGGCTAGAAGTTAAGTCCCATAAGAACATCTGGATGGTGATAAATCACTGAAAGATATTATATGGCATTAAATGAAATTACATTTTGGGGGCAGTTTATTTCACTCGTATGTTTAACGCTTTGGGTAGCATGGTAAAGTAAAACTGCTGAAATGAAGACTCCCATGGAAAGCAGATCACTCAAAGAGAAAAATCAGACTGACATCAAAATCCCCATCAAACGAATGCTGGAGTGGGTACAGTTTTTTTTTAATGTGACTTCTCATGCCATTGGACTGAAAAAATATTATTTACAGTGTTTCCTTTTGTTTCTGAATTTTTTGGTTGACTCATGGAATTGCTCGAATTTGGGGATTTTTGTTTTATTCAATCATGCTTAATTAAGAATAGAGCCTGCCTAAATAAAACTCACTACATAAAGATCTGCAATTATGGAAATAATCGCTCACAGTAATGGCTTTTAAAGGCACCTCAAACCTAGAAATCAGGAAAAGCAAACTAACCTTTCCTATAAAGAACTGAACAAAAGATCGTAAACAAATACATCTCCAGCCCTAATTAGGGCTATTGAGTAAAATGAAATAGCAGACCTCATAAATCTGTCTTTAGAAAGAACAGCTAAAAGCCTGAGATTGAGGAAGGGCTTAGAACCATGAATACAATGTAAAAATATAGGACACAGTGCTCTATCCACCCATCTAGACCCACGAGAACGTATCTAGTGCACCTGTATTCCAGGCATGCCTAGAATGTGGCTAATTGATGACTATTTTTACCACCACTCTCCCCCAAATAACTATTATCCATTAATGTATACATCTTAAATGTATGGAGTGGTTTAAACGTGGTTTTCAATTTTACGATCCAACTCAATGGGAAAATAGCTCCAATGGCCTTGTATTTATAGAACTGCACCAATCTTAAAAGAACACACCGACTCCATAAAGCCTCTTGGTTCAGAGAGGGAACCAAGAGCACGCCTTGCAAACTTAGGTATTTTAAGGGAAGAGTTTGTATTAAAAATTAGAGACAATTCTGTTTTTAGAAGGTTTTAACTTTTAAGCATATCAGTGCATTACCAAAGAACACTGCAGAGTCTCTACTTCTGGAAAAATAATTTTAAGAGTTAACAACTGCCTTTCAGAGATGACTAGGTGTAATCGGACACGGACATGGAAGGATCGACCAGATTATTTCTTGCAGAACATTTTCAGAGCTGTATTGTCAATGTAGATTAAATGGATACATCAAATCTCTTAGAGATCACATTTATTTTCACCTGTGTCTCACCAAAATGTGGAAGGCAGGGGAAAATTAGGGTACATGGATTAATTTTCTAAATTTAAATCCTAACAGCATTCAATAGCCACATAAATGATTCACATGTTTGAAACAAATGCTTGATAACGTGCTTAACCAAATCATGCACTTGCGTCCTCTTCTCTGCCTGTCCTCATCTCCTCCTTTTGATGGAAAATTAGGGAAGTCGTCAAAGTAGAAGCCTCTTGGCCTCCAAAGAAACCTGAAAGTTATTTCAGGACTCTCAGAAGACTTCTTGACCTAGTTGTGTGCTGAGGGGGGTTGGGGGGGAAGGGGAAGGGAGAAAGGTAGCAGAAATAATCCATAAGGTTTTTAGAGGTATGAAATCAAGCATCTGCACTTGAAGCGGTCTATTAGCAGTGTTTATGCTCTGTACCACTCTGACAATGCCATCCATTTTTTTCCTGGTCTTTGTCACCTACCCTTTTTAAGACAGGAAGACTGTGCCTATCTTTTGGGGTGGCCATGCTCTAACAACCAGAAAGACATGTAGGCAGCAGGAGATGCTGAGAGAAGACAGTAATGACCACAGGCCCCACGGTGCCAGGCGTCAGGCTGTAGACCGACGCACACAAGACAAGTCAAAAGAACTAGAGCCACCTAACACAAGCGACAATGAAGGTCAACACTCCCGTAACCTTCTTCCTTGGCTCATGCTGGAACTCATTCAGAAATATGGGCTGGCAAGAAATGAGTCAAACAAACCCTGTCTGGGAAGAGTGTTCAAATTCTACTCTCTGTTTCTGTGGTCACAATGAGCCTTTAAAGCAACCAGATTTTTTATTTTCATTAAAAACAAACCAGCAAGGCAGTCGCTAAGCCTTCTGGCATGTTGCCCCACAGTTACAACAGGGAGCGGGGAGGCCTGTTCTGGTCACTTCCACTGTAGGTATCCTCACGTCCCGGAAAAAAATCTCATGTTTTGTCTTTTCTTCAAGTGATGTTTGTCACCTATTTATCCCAGTCTCTCTGCACTGACACTAATCTGCCTTGAAATTGGCTGATTCTGCTCTAGCCATGTTTACAGGGGAGCGAGTTACAACAGGCTGTCCTTGTTCATAGACCAGTTTATGCTCTATAGCAGAGAGATTATTAAAAACTATATATTACGTGCATACACTTGAAAATGACTCAATCTGGGGAAGATAACTGTATCATATCTGCATTTCACTGCTTGGGTTGTAGAAAGAGGCCAGGTAGCATTACAATCTTGAATGGAAATGGTTTCCTAAATATATTATCCTCCACAAGACACATTTAACAACTGTTAGTGCCCAGGAGACAAAGGCTAAAGGGAAAAAAAAATATGTGTAATAGAACGTAGAGAGAGATGGGAAGAGAGAGGGAAAAGCCTCATTTAAATTATCAAGCTGAGCATTAACCACAAGGAGAGAAAAACAAATGTTCTATGTTTTGCACAAACATCAATTATGTCTAGTAATTTAGCTGATTCCTCTCACTGAACAGGTGCTCTGGCTGCAGTGCAAAGTGAAAAGCCTGCACACCACTCTGGCTTCTATGAAAGGTACCAAGGGTCCTCAACGTGCTCTGAGAAAGACTTCCAACAGTCCCTGGCACTGACATTATTGAGTTTTTGCAAAGCCCCTATCAAGTAGGCGGCATGGGAAGAGTGAAACCTAGCCGCGAGAAAGCCTCGAGACTTGCCGTTTCAAGAGGCTGAGAATGTGGGGCAGAGAAGGCACCTTCGAAGAGGAATCTGCAGATGGTCCTGGGTTTGGCACATGAACCCCAATGAGGCATGCATGACAAGGAAGGACAGGACAAATGAACAGAGTTCACAGATAGCCACCAACTCTAAATATAAGCAACAGATTTCACTTTCTCATAGACTAAGCCCAAAACTGCTTTCAGAACAAGCAGCTCTCATCTGAGTTTAATTCCCAGATCACCTTCTATTCAAACTGTAAACAGCAAAGCAACCAAAAGACCCAAAACACGTGGGAGGGGAAAGTTACCAACAAGGGACCTGCTAATAATATCCAAGTGAGTTAAGCAACCTCCAAAAAAATGAAAAATTATAAAAACATAGACACCCACCAGTAAAGAGAATACTATTTCCCATAGTAAATATTTGAAAATTGTGAAATGAAGTTGAACTACATGGAACTTCTTCAGCAAAGAGGTACAAAGCTAGTTAGTGGAACATATTCCAAATAGGACTTGAAATAAAGAGGAGGCCATCTGCTTGTGTCTTTTTTTTTTTTGAAGATGATAAAATAACAAAGTCTGAAAGAGATCACCCTATAACACTCTTTGTTTACTTTCTACCTAAGTGATTAATGTTGATTCCAAAAAAAGAGAGGGGTTTCTTCTGTGAAAGAACTGTTTTAGGTACTAAGGGTTCTGCTGGCTTGAACTTTACCCCTTGCTAAATGACTTGGGTTGTTCCCTCTTTGCTGGTAGTTTCTGATTCCTAAATTTCTCCCTTTATATACCCTGCCAAAAAAGGAATTTCTTCAATGCTCCTGCCTTCTCTTGATGATGAATGGCTCTGTTTCCTTGTCTTACACAAATATATGACCAACCAGTATTTATGTAAAACCTGGGAATACAGCCATTCATTCTTCCAGACCTGGTTCCTTGGAGTTCACAGCTCTGCACATTCCAGGTTACACATATCAGCATGACAGTCTGCTCCAACAGGAGGGAGCCCCAGGTGAAGTGGCCCAGAAATGCCTTAATCCCCATTAATTTGGGATCTCCTTGGGAAAAGAGATCTTTGAGGGTCAAATCAGGCTTCCATATCTTGGTTTCCTCACCTATACAAGAATGTCTTCTACCTTCTACAAAATGCCTACTACCCTTAAGAGGATAAGTGTAAATGACTAAGGAAGAAGGCCACAAAGACCTTCATAAAAATGCTAAAAGCAACAAGCCTAACCCCTCTTCTTTTTGGACTGGTAGCTCCTTTCTAGTACTCTAAACTATACCCTCTAAATTACAACCTTAGGAGAATGACATTCTTGAAATGCTTCCAAAGAAGTTCATCCCAAGGGAGGATTTATAGTTCTGTGCCAAATGTCAGTGATCGAAGCTCTC
Organism: Spilogale gracilis; assembly: GCA_004023965.1. Classification (NCBI taxonomy): domain Eukaryota; kingdom Metazoa; phylum Chordata; class Mammalia; order Carnivora; family Mephitidae; genus Spilogale; species Spilogale gracilis. The sequence goes on along the minus strand of PITA01000135.1, from coordinate 322,666 downwards.
TAGTCACTGGCCTAAGACAAGAACCTCCCGTGTTCCAGGGCCAGAAGGCTGGACCCAGCTCACAGCCACCACAACTTTCAGAAATTGTTTTGAGAAATACTGTGACCAGAACTCGTTTAGATAGTCTTTTGGATAGTCTGTGTGCCCATATTTATGAGCATTTTCCACACCAGTAATCACAGACGCTTGTAACCAGTTTGGTTCTTAATACAAAAATTTTAACAGTTGTGTGGGTGGGTCAAGAGGGGAGTGTCTGTGTGGAGTGAATCTATCATTGCACATATTTTATTACCATCTGTTGTTCCAATGATTTTTAATTACTTAACATGCAATTCTCAGTGTTGAGATTATATCTAAAAGTAAGCTACCCTACTGAAATAGTTTCCATGTGTTTGAGGTAGAATGGGGAGTAGGGACAGAGCCACAAAGACCAGAGGTCACAAAAAGTCCTCAGCCTACATACAAGCTTTACTTGACTGGCACAGTTTTGTTGTTGTTGTTGTTGTTGTTGTTGTTGAGTCAAGACTTGAAGGTCAATATTGAATTAACCTAAAAATCTAGATTACAAGTTTCCCATAAAAATATGGTAACATCTGGTAATACTGATTAATATTCATGCCGTCAACAGAGCTGAACAGCAGCTGCCCCTTGAGGTAGGGCCTGTCCTCTCCAGATGACAGTCTCCATTCCCCCATTTCTTTCCACAGCACCCTATCTTCATCACTTCTTTGAATCACATATCGGCATTTGAGTTTGAAACACCAGATTGAGATCAAGAAGTTTAACACATGGCAAGTGCTTAATACAGATCTATTGAATGAATGAGTCAATGAAGAATTAAACTTTAAAAACAGCAGAGTAGACCAGCCCAAAATACATTCCAGCAGTTACTTTTTCCACTTTCAATGTGATAAAAGTATTAAAGTATATTTTCAAAGTGGTCTCCAATAATTAAAAAAGTTTGAATAGAAGAAACTTCAGTTCCACCAATGTTCAAACTCCACTAAGTCACAGCACACATTCAGGACCCAAATTTGACCGAGATGTCTGTTGACGGATGCGAACACAGCCCTCATTCTTGAGGAAAGCTAAACCCAACACTGCCTAGTTATTTGTAACACAGGCTTTAAATACTCTAGGAATCTCTCGTACTTTTCTTCATCTGTAAAGCTGACCATACCCAAACCCGTTTGCTGGTCTTGATGTAGGAGGAAATGAGGCAGACTGACAATATTTCTTTCAGATGGCTTTAAACTTACTCGATAGAGGTTCAGGGAACACCAGACCCCAGTTGGAACACCACTACCCAAGACCTGCAGAGACAGGCCCATCCAGAACAGGACCCCATTTGATGGAGAGGCCCCCAGAGATGGGATAGAACCCCTCCAGCATGAATGAGTCTGCATCCGTGAGCAGTCCTGGCTGGGGAGCTGTACACAGCAAGGGAGGCAAAGTGAAATCTGAGACTATACCCAAACACACTGCCTAATTTTCCCACTGAAAATGACAAACTAGGGGGGCCATCTGACATTTTTTTTTCTGTGAACAAGCCTGAACTCACCAGCCATCGCAGAAACTGGAAAAACCCAAGCTTTTTTTGACTCATTTTTCTGAGTAGCCATGAGAAAACACCAAGGAAGTACAATCTGTCAAATTTAATGTTTCACAAAAGGAGCAGCAAAAAATATTAAAAGGGCTGTGAGAAACCAACCTCTGGAAGTTGTAGCACATGATCTCTGTTCATGCTCCTAATTCCTTGTGTGATTCCTTGCTGTCTAAGGAAGTACATTAGCGCCTGTTTTGAAACAGCTCTGAGAGCAGCTGAGTAAACCCATGATTGGGATAAGATACTCATCACTACAGCTATGGGGCCATTACCTGCACTCCTCGCTAATAGTCGCCCATCCAGGACGGTGAAAACAAGGACAAGCTGTTTCCAGGCAGCAGCGCCTTCCGAGCACTGGGCTGGGCTTCCTCCTTGAGCCCTTCCGTGGCTGCGCATCAGGAGAATGAACCTGTTCTCTCTGGAAGGAGAGCAAGTTCCAGCCAATCTGCTACTCTAACTGGCTCAATAACACCAAGACCACGATGGGGACACAGAGCTGCTTTTGACTTAAAATCCAACCTACCCCATGGTTCTTAAGGCATTCCCTCTTTTGTCAGAGATTTTTCAATCTCCATAGCAGAGGTTCTCATCTGGCTGCCCATTAGAAACACCTGGGGAGCTTTTAAACCCTCAATACTCAAGCCTCGCCTGACTCCAATTAAATTAGACTCTCTAAGGGTGGGGTCCTAGCCCTTGCTCCCCTCTCCCCAAGGAGGTTCTGAATGTGCAGCTAGTACTAAGAACCACAGACCTTGGATGGTTAAAGCGAAAAAGGCAACAGAACTGGAAAAGAACTGCTAACTCAAAAGAAAACGACAGAGAAAAACACAGGATGTTATTAGAAAAGGCCCCCCCTCCCCACCAAATAGTTACAAACCTACCCTGGGTCTCCCAGGCCAGCCAGTTCAGATCAAATTCCTCTCCTGACCCAGGTATCACCCTCTTTCCACCTGAAACTCCTTCAGTTCTTTATAATCCAGTTTCTTTTAAAGCTGCTAAATTAGAATTATGTTCTGCCTCATGGAAAATATATGCTTCTAATAAAATGGCTATATGACTAGTAAAAGAAGTAAAACAAAACAAAGTATATGCTCGTCTTCCCGTTGCTTTTCCTTACTGGCTCTTTGAACAATTAAACTTGAATTGAAAAAAGAAATCCTTTTTTCCCCCCCAAATAGTTCTGTAAGCTTGCGTCTATTTGCCTCATTGATACAACCTGCTTTGCCTATCTTGAATATGACAGCATCCATGAGGGGCTTTGAAGACTGAGTTCTTTTATCAGAGACCAATTCAGAAGGTGAGGTGCACTGTTAAAGATTATGTCTGCTGACGCATTGGTAATTACTAACTAATGTTGTAATTGGATGAGTCATCAAAGCTACCCCAGGCTTATAACATGGGATAAAAAAGAAGGGCTATCTGGTGGTGGTAGAGAGAGGCACGGGGCCAAGAGAGGGAAAGCGGGAAGGCAGGCGGGGCAGGAGGAGAGTGAAAAATGAGCACGGTCCCGGCAGGGTGTGACAGCAAGGGGTTTGGATATCTGTGCCAGCTGCTGTAATCACCAGCATCCATAAGCCAAACCCTTAGACATAAGCTCAGAGTTTCAACTTTTTTCAAAAGTTAATTTTTTAAAGCAAAACCCAAGTTAATAAAATGTTCCAGTAATCCCCTATCATCAAATTTTACTCAATTTGCGGTATGGAACTTCATTTATTCATATTTTTAGCTACAAAGGCAGGCCTGCTTTCTTCCAACCATTTTCTCATCCTTCCCCTCACACGGCGTTCCACAGACATGCCCTGTGGCAGGCTTCGGCAAATGGTGGTCCCTGGGCTAGACTATAGATGGCTGAGGCACTTGGCTTGAAATTAGGAAAACAGAAAAGAACGAACTACGATTCATTATTCCCAAATACAAATGACATTTAGGCTTTTCCACTGCTCATTTTCGTGACCTGGATGCTCAAGGAGCCTTCTGGCCAACATGGCAGTGAGCGAATAGGTCATTTCTCTTATTACCGTGTCTCATATCAGTTAGTTTAATTTTCTGTAATTTGTGGCACATGGCTGGATGACAACATGAAACAAAATGGAATCAAAGAAAATAGGGAGGAAGAAGGAAGTGGACTCATTGGTCCCCCTGTTTAGTAGCCAAGAAAGTACATTATAAAAACCAAGATTGAACCTTTGGTTTAATTTTTTGTTTTAACTTTGATTACACAGTTGGATTGGTTTGTGAATATGGTAATAAGCATGACCTTTAGAGTGGAAGGCAGGAGGACCAGATGGAACCTAATTAATAGTGAAAAATCATTAATCTGTCTTCTTAAGAAAAAGTCAGTCATACTTTACCAAGGTATTTCTCTGTATAGTTTAATAAAGGCACTCACTATATATGACTGGGGCCTCATTATGAAATGACTATGTTTAATATAAGACTGTACCAAACCCCAATAATTAACACCACCTCACCCTATCATATAAAGCTTAAAAATACCATTAACACTAAGCCCAGTTATTATATATCACCATGTACCCCTTTAAATCCGTTATTCAATAAATATCCTTTACAGAAAAAGAAGCAATAACTCACTCTGGGGAAGCTGAGAAAGGGAAAGATAAACTTAATTTATTATGAACTCAAGTTTATAATTTCTCAGAAATTATAAAACTTTATCACATCTGGGTGGCCTCCCTCCAAAGCCACAAGTAACACCCACCCCACTCAGTGTCAACACCACAGCAAAGGGATTAAAAGCACAAGATTCCAAATTGGGCGAACTGAGATTTCATCCCCAGCTTTGCTGCTCCCAGCTGTGTGCCACAGGCAAGAAAATTAAGCCTTCCAGCCCTCCATTCTCTGATCTCTAAAATGGGGGTCAAATAAGTACTTCAAAGTGTCTGGAATGTGCATACTCAATAAATGACACCTACTGACTGAAAATGATATGTAAACCTTACAAAGTAAAAGTGGGGAAAAAAGGCACTTGCACTGCTAGGTGGTGATCAACAAAAAGACTTCTGTTCCTACCAGGTGATACCCAAAAGTGTCCAAATATTTATTTTTGTTAAGTTGCCTAGGAAAAAAAAAATACTTCCTACTTTCTATCACTGCTTGTCAAAACAAGATTGAGAAATAAAATTCAAGGGTAAGGAGAAAAGCTACAATTTTACTTATAGTTATTGGGTTAGAAGAAAATGTAATTTTCTTAGTCAAAAGTGAAAACAAATGTCTTTCTTTTTTTATTAATTATCAATAATAATTTTTGTGATTTGGAAGACAGGCTAGTTTATCGTTGGCCTCAAAATGTTTGAAAAGTTACTCAACTTATAAATCTGACATTTCTTTATCTCTCAAGCAATAGGAGTAACATGGAATTAGCAGGCTTTGTCCACACTCTTCCAACCTTTCCTGTCCAAAGTAGACAAGGAGAAAATAATGGGGATTCTATTTGTCGCTACTGACACTTTATATTCTGGAAAATCAAGAAAAGTAAGTCCTAAAGTGAACTCTCACTGGCAATTCACTAGAAAGACCAAAAAAAAAAAAAAAAATCAATCAAAAATTGGACCAGGTAGATCAGAACCCTAGGACTCCAAGACACAACATCTAGGTCTGCTACTTATTTAACTGGGTGGCCTTGAATAAATTACTTAACTTCTCTGAGCTTATTTCCTCCCCTGTAAATTTAATAATACTTCTTTCAAGACAGGTGCAGTGATTAAATGAGAGAAGTTAAACAGCCAGGCATTCAAAAATTATTTCAGAAAACAGCTCATTGATTTAAATCTAATTTGATTTAAAATGTTTTTTAAAACACCAACCAAAAAAGAATTCACTGAGAGAAGTACAAGCTACTATTTTCATCTTTTTAAAACCTAAAATTAACTATCAAACTGAAATTACATCTCCCCACCCCCACCCCCACCCCCACTCCCCCCACACACACAGCATAAGGTATACATGAGCAGGCTAAGGCAGATAATGTATATAGCCTCATCTTGGTCAAATTTGGTTTCTATCAAACAACCTAACAAATTCCAATGTAAGCTTCTACTCAGCCAACATTACTTGGAAATGGATTCATCTTCCACAAAATTATTTCCTTCCACTGGCACTGACCCATCACCACAAACATCATCTAGTTTTTTCAGAGAACTGAATCAGTAGCTGCATGCAAGAGCTGAAGAACATCTTGAAACACAGCCATATTGTATCACACAGAATATAGCTTGGAAAAATATTACTTTTCACAAACAAAAAACTTGGCTAGAGAACAGGGGAAGAGAAGATTAAAACAAAATATCTCCAAGTTAGAAGTGTAGAAAAGGAATTGAAACAAAAACACTGAGAATTAAGTGTACTCAAGCCTTGTGCATTATTGCTGCTTCTAGGAGATGCATTTTGAATATAATAAGATGAATTTCAACAGACCATGAACCAGAGATTTTCAGCATGATAAAGGGGAAACGATATATATTCAATTTTTACAACCACTGAGTGAGCAGAAAACTGAAAATTCTTCAGCTGCTGATAATGTGCTGATAGAAGTGCATCCCCCAACAGAATTCCTAATGAACTGCCAGGAAAATGGAGAAGTATTAAACAAACTGCAGAGAACAAATGATGGTACGTGCTAACCCAGATCTCTAACAACTTCTACATTTTCCCATTTTTGAATGAGAAAATCATTAAAGATCATTCAAATAATTTATTCAACCGTTTACAATAATCCTTAAGAGTCTTCAAAGACAATTGAAATTCAAAAATAACACATGTAGGAGATAACGGAGAACAGCCACCGTTTCTAGTCTTTAATGAGTGCCCAGCACACATGGGACACCATGCAAGGTACTTCACATCGCTCATCACTACCCACCTCTCAAGAGCGTGGAGGAGAAACACAGTGTTAGTTTACATTTTACAGGTGAGGAATCAGAAGACAGAAGTAATTTTCCTTACGTGGAATCCTGCCCTGGGGTTCTGCATTATTTTTTAACATCTTATCCACAGTGAGTGGCTCTGATACCAAATAGAGTGGGACCGTAAGCACTCCAAAAGGACGGACGATAAGCAAGAAACTAAATTCATCCCTGAATGATGGACATTAAATTCTGGGGAAAGGCTAGTTATGCTTTAAATATAGAAAAATCAAGATTCATAATGGACCACAGACTCTTCGTGTAAAACCAGATGTGATGGGAAATAGGGGAAGAAAGAAAAACTGGCGAATAAAACAGAATTATCCATTGAAAAGTTTATGGCCAGAATTCATAATCAGAATTATGAACCCTGTCTGACCATTATATTAATGACACTAATTTGCTGCTCATACAGTTAAGTTCTCAACTCTTAAACTCCAATAGAACATTTTTTTTGTTTTTTGTTTCCTTTAAAGTAGCCAACAATCTAATTGAAATGTTCTAATATTCCCTTATATGGCAAAATACCACAAAGTTGAATTTTTTAAACACATTTGAATATGGAATACTTCTGAATTATATTCAGTCTTTCAGCTCAATTCACTGAGTTAAAAATGCCCAAAGAAGTCTGGATTGGAGGTATCCTACAGTTCAAGACATTATATCCCTAGTTAGAAAGCACTGTGAATATATTAAAGCAGATAAAAACATCATGCTTACTCAATTTAACAGTGGCTTACAAAGTCTACAAGGAAACAGACAAGGAAATAGAATAAAAATCAGTAGGTATATATTTGAAATGATGTGCGTATAAGGTTACTCACTACAGCACTATTTATATAGCAAAATACTGCAAACAACCCAAGGGTCCATCACTAGGGACCACCTAAATGAACTATAGTACATCTACACAATGAAACGATATGAAGTTATAAAGAATAATGAGGAAGTTTTCTTAGTACTGATATGGAAAGATCTCCAATTTAAAAAGCAAGGTACAGAACACAGTATATAATATGCTCTGAATATAAGATGCTTTGAGGAAGAATATGGGGATTTTCAAAACAGATATTTGGGTGTGTAGTATTTGTACAAAAATATTTGAAAAACCAATAAAAGAGTTTCTCTATAGGGGACAGTAGGGAACAGAGGAATGAAGACAGCAGTGAAAGGCAAGACTTTTCAATATATAACATTTTATGTGTCATGTTGATTTTTGAACCTCTGAATGTATAAACCATTAAAAAGTAAAATAAAATAGAAGTTCTATAGATAATTAGCCATTGGTTGTGAAACTATAACTTCAATAAAAAAATTTTAAGAAACTAATAGAAAAATTTTGATAACCCATAGCAATTGTAAATAGCACTGCAGCCTAGAAGGACTTATCAGATATTTAATGAAAAGTAGCTACCTATAGAGCACGTGACAAGACATTGGAGATTCGGTGAGGACAGAAGGGTAATTGCCAATATATGTTTCCAGGAAAAAAAATCTTACTGTAGTGACTTTGCTATAAAGACTCCAGTGAGAGCTCTCATTTGCAGAAATGCATCTCCCAGGGTATGCCTTGCAGCCGCTCAATGGCAGCTACCTCCAGGAACATATCTGGGAAAAAACCTGAAAAGATCTGCTATAGTCCAGAGCAGCAGCTTCCTTCAAGACTCTCACCAATCTCTTGAATCCCTTCCAAATTCAGTAAAAAGGAATACGAAGTAGACAGACTCAAGAAATAATTACAAGACCCCAAATGACAGAAGAATTTGGATGCTGAAGTCCCTGGTCATCCCGACGATGAGTATGAGTGATCAGTGTCAGTCAGGGTTAATCATAGGCTCCTTCCCAGAGGAAGCGAATTTGTGCTGAGGTTTGAAGGTGACAAAAGGGAAATGAATGCCAACTTGACAAGAGATGAATTACAGTAAGATTTCACAGGGCTATGTGAAGAGACAGAACAGTGGCACAGAGCTGAGATGTGGGCAACTATACCGCCATGCATTTAAGGGTAATGAATATAAATTACCCTTGGAGGACGATCCATGGGCTACGAGGTCGGTTACAACACAAGAAGAGGAACTGCTGACCACTGATGACTGTTGACTGACGATTACAACCCCATATACTGCTGTAGCCCCGGGGCCAACAATAACCTGAGAGAATCAGCTCAGTCACTAAAATGTTTCTCTCTTAAAGCACAAAACTAAAGTAGGCTTACACCTGCTATTCCAACTCAGCTCTGGCTCCTAGCATCTGAAGAGCTGGCGAAAATTCAGAGGAGACATCCCAGGGCCATCAAGATAGGGAGAAGCCCGCCAAGACCTACAAAGATTGGAATCTCTTTGTCTACAGGAATGCAAGCTGAGAAAAGCAGTGATCAAGTTCTTCTTACCTTCAAACCTGGTAAATATGAGAAATTAAAGCAAGCAGCCCTTATAAAGTATGTGGCAAAGTCAGAAAACTCATTACCCCTCGAGGAGGTTTAGGCTGAACCTAAAATTAACTTCTAAGAAACTTTAGATTGTTTTATGGGATGGGAAACACATTCACAATATATGATTACTAGAGGGAAAGATCATTTGTAGTATAAGCCAAGGAAGGGAATCTTTGTCCACAATCTTTAGGCCCTGACAGCAAGCAAGCAATTCAGAGCAATCCCACCCACCTGTGTCTGAGCTGTTAGGTCCACCCGCAGGCTGCACAGAGGGGAAATTTCAAAGGGAAATAGCATAAACCACGGAGCACAGCATTAGAGGGGCACAAGGTAATTCCCTACCAGTGTCTGCTCACCATTGCTTCAGGCTGCCCCATCTTCTCAGGACTGAAGAACTAATGCCATTCTGAAAAATCAACTCAAATGAATTGAGTATACAAAAGTTCACAAGATTAGGAAACCCCTATCATTTAATCTCAAAGACACTGCAAACAAGAAAAACTTCTTAGCTGATTAGGAGAATAAGGCAGTGAGCATCTTTTTAAAGAGGAGTCCATAAGACTTAACTATAGAAAAGATTGCCCACAAGTGACATGAGAAACCTCTAAGGGACAGTGCCTGAACTGTGCACTTAAACTAGTTGCTACACACTGTGCCAGGTACTCTAAGCTCTATAACGTGATGTTTTCACATTTTCTCCTTTTACTTTCAGTTAATACCTCTATAGAAACAACGAGGAAAAATATCCAGATAATGTGTGGGGCTAACCTGGGATCCTAAGGATGAGACCTCGTGGTGATAAATCACTGAGAGGATAAGCCCTGTGTGCCGAAACACTCATTAAAAACATTTGATGTTTTCTCAAAAACCTATGTGTGTGGATAAAATCATTCACAGCTTTTCGGGAACTAATTATTTTTCCCTTTCTAGCCTTAATGCATGTATTTAAATTTCCTTAATTTACTGAATACTTACAATGAGCATTACTCTGAATTGAACACTTCAGTTAATCTTGGGAAAGAGATGTGAGCTCAAAAGAAGCAAAGAAGAAAGGAGAATTTATGATCACTCAGGAATTGTGCACATTATTAACGGAATTCAAAGCAAAGACATATTCAATATGAGGAGACTTTTCAGTATGTATTAACTCAGGAGTTAAATTTGGAAAATCGACAGACACTTGACTTAACTATCGAAAACCCGGCCTCTTCTTAAGTGTTCGTAATTCCAAATATTGTAGAGGGGTTAGTGAGCTGGACTGGGGGCTTCATCACTTCTATGCTGGCCTGTTAATGTATGTCGACCCACGGTCTTAACAAATCACCCTTCAAAGAAAGAGAAAAGGCCAAGAGACTGTCAGGCAAATACAGAAGTTGGAGCCTTTTAGAAGGAAAAGTGAAATTGCTTCTTGTTTGGGGGTCAGAATTTAGTCATGAAACCCAAGACATCAGAAACAAGACAAAGGAATGTTGAAACTGGATGAACACAGCCATTACAGAGCTCGGTACTCTATTCATCCTGAAAGTGGTGAACTCTGCTCCTCCTCCTCCCCAAACACCTCCCAGGTTGGGGATAGGACTAATAACCTGGCTTCATTACATGGTAATTCTTATCTGAATTCAACCAGAAATTCTCAAACTGCTCCCAGATTATAAACAGTGAAAGGAAAGAAAAAACAACTTGGGATTCTGGAAGTAAGAAAAGCTCCTAGTAGTTAAAAGTGGCAGAGGAGAACAGAAATTATCAAAAGGGAGCGAAAAGAAAGAAAGAAAAAATAACTAATTACAAGAGCACAGCGACCAGGTACTGTAGGCTTTGGGGGTACAGAGCCCTAGACATTGGCAGGAGGCAAGAGAACCAGCCATCTGGGAAAAATCATTAAAAGTCAGGCTAAACCTACACACCTCAAAGCCTCCCAAGTGCATTCCAATATTACCAAAGAGTTCAATAACTGGTGTTCTTTTTTTTTTTTTTAAGATTTTATTTATTTATTCGACAGAGAGATCACAAGTAGGCAGAGAGGCAGGCAGAGAGAGAAGAGGAAGCAGGATCCCTGCTGAGCAGAGAGCCCCATGCACCCTCAATCCCAGGACCCTGAGATCATGACCAGAGCTGAAGGCAGAGGTTTTAACCCACTGAGCCACCTAGTCACCCAATAACTGGTGTTCTCAATGAGGGTCCTGGTTAATTGAGAAAACCATACCCTACCGGACCACGTATGGTAATGACCGTGGACATTTTAGAACCATTTGCAATGAGAGTAATTACAACCATTTCATTGTTTAAAGGATTAAACAGATTTAGGCAGAATTTCTCTTTCCTGAATACTCTAAATGAGTCAGTTACTATAAGGAGGGTTGTAGTTCAGGTGTATCTAAGAGTCACTTCTCTTTTTTGGTAGAACCCGAACTCCCACCCCCCCACCCCCAGAATGAATTCCATTTTTAGCTTAGAAGGAAAAGAAGACACAGAATTAATTATGGTTCTTCAAGAAAACATCAAGGAAGTTTTTATCCCTTACTTCCACATAAATTTATAGGCTTTCCGAAGCAACAGGATAAATCACTGCCTCTGTTACATGAGGACTTTTACTTAACAGAGATTAATAGGCAAGACCTCGGGAGAACAGTGCTCTCATTCCACACCATACACAAACCAAAGGAAAGGTTCCATTTCAGCCATTTATTTCCATAAAATGCAAGTTAGTCATTTCAATTACTGCCATGACTCACCTACTAACTACTGGCCTCAACAACATCAAAAATATTAAATTAAAAAAAAAAAATCAATTCCAGAGATCGAGGCCTGCATGGGGCTCTCTGCTCAGCAGGGAGCCTACCTCCTCCTCTCTCTCTCTCTGCCTGTGATCTCTCTCTCTGTCAAATAAATAAATAAAATCTTTTAAAAAAATTAAATCACTGAATTTGTCATCGTGTTTTTAGAAACATTCTCCAGGCTTGGTAAAATGCAGAGAAATGTTAAAAGGGGAAGCCCACCATCGACCCCATTCTTGTCCTCCTGCCACTCAACCCATGTGGAGTTATGACTTAATGCTAGCGAGGGAAAACTGGGAGGCATGAAATTTCTTTCACAAGAGCAACCAAAATGATAGCAAAAATTTACTTCATATGTAGAGTTTTACAGAGCTGCAGCATGCTTCCTGCTCCTGGAACAAAGTGAGCTAATCTACTTTGCAAGAGACAATGACCTTTTAAAGCAAGCTATGATAGGTTTATTCCTTCTTTACAAAAAAGACTATCAGTTCTTTAGCAGAATCATCAGGACAAGGTGATTCCATACGGACTAATTCAGGTACTTCTTTTTCAAGGTGAAGTACACACATTTCTCTCATCTCAGAGGACACAAACCAGTAGCATTGTGCATATACACAATAAAATTTAGATAATCAATAAATCTTGAGGAAGTCATTATTTGAGAGCTAAATATAAGAGAAGGACTGTTCTGTGTCACTAACACTTAAATTTTTTTTTTTAAACTGGACTAATTTCTTTAAAAGTCATAAGAAAAAGCCATTGGCTGTGTGAATTTCATGTCTTACTTCTCAGCAGTGGTAAGAAATAAACAGGAGCTGGAAGAAACAGAACACTAGTTTCAGTGAAGGAAATAACTTAATTCAGTATTCTGCCTGCCCTAGAAGCATCTGGTTTTGGCTTCACTGTTTTAAAAAAAAAAAAAAAAAAAAAAAAAGCATGGGAAAGAGAATGGAAACATGAATAACTTGCACACACACAAAATAATCTAGAACTTTAAAAAATGAATATAATAGTACAAGTTAGGAGAAACCCACTTCCCATGAAGACATGTTGAAACACAAATCTGTGTAAATCTACACTCCTCACTCCCAGGCTTGTGAAAAATAGAAGACGAACAAACATAAGGTAACAAGTTAGACATGTGTGTGAATTTTTTAAACACTCTAGATAACTCTGATATGTCATCCTCGGTCAAAACCACGTATAGACTCAACAGTAGTGTACTCAGTGGCTCATGGTCTAATTTATTTGGCCAACTCATTTCACGGAGTGCTTAACTGGGGTATATTTTGGTAGGTTGACTGGCACCTAAGTGGGTTCAGACTTTGTTATAAGTCTCTCCCAATCTACTGATGGAATCTCCTTCCCATTCATGGGCACCTGCAAACCAGCCACCCAATGACAGTGAACCTAAAACTGGTAGAACTAGTTGATTCTTCTTAACTGTTTGCTTTTGCTCAGACTGGGCAGCAGGGAAAGGGACAGCAGCTCCACTGGGAGGAAAGCCATGTGGGACAAATTAGGTGCCGCTGCAAGATTTAAAAGCTAGGGGGGAAAACAGAGCTAACTAGAGACAGCTGTTAGGATGTGGTTTCTGTGTTTATATTCTCCTTCTACCCTAAAGCCTCTTATGGGTATTAGGAAGGAAAGCATGTGTATGACCCAGTGGAGAGGATCAGCTCTCTTGACTGTACCTTGTCCATGAGGCCGGAGACCATAACTCAGTCTGTTACAGACAAAAGTTACCTGCCAGGAGAATGAGGTAAACTGCTGTAAACCTTTATTTGATAATTTTTCAAAATCCTCTCTTATCTAAATACAGTAATACAGCAGAAAATTGCACTAGCAGATAGCAGTCAGGATAACTAAGAGAAACCCTACAGGAGCAATAAACCTGAGCTAAGGAGAGATTTAGGGCTGACCTACCAGTCTGCAAATGGTACATCCTGTTGCTGTTGTGACCTTTGCACAATTCCACCTTCAAATTCTCAGCCCAAGATTTCAATATGGCTCATTGCCAGCACCTTTCTCCTTTCTTGGGTGCAAAAGTGGTTCTGTTGATCCATACATATTTCAAGAGGCTTTGACTTTCGGCTTTAACTGAGAATTAATGTCACATACTATTTAAAATAACACAAAGAATGTATTGTTCTTACAAGAACCCCCTTTCCCCTGCCTGCCCTGACCTCTCTTCCCTTCAATATTGTCCTCAATAACGGGCTTTTCTTTCCTCCTTGTAAAGCCAATATGGGCAACTGAGAGGAAGCAGGGGGAAGGGAAGTATTTCTATTTCTCTTGGCACTGAATAAAATGGTTTTCTAGGGGATGGAGTATCACTTCCATTTTAATAAAACTCCTGTTTCCTATATAATATCACTCAGGTCACTTCAAGGCAAGAAGGTGATCAAAAACAGAGACAACAGCAGAAGACTACACTTGGGAATAGTAAACAACACAGTCCACATGCCGCAAATCAACGCAGCATGACAAGCAAGCCCTCTGCCCAATGCTGTAGCTACCCAAACACAGCAAATGTGAAACTTTCATGTACTCAGAAAAATAGCTCTTGCAAATGTCTAATGCAACTAAGCCTCATCATACTTAACTTAAAAAAAAAAATCCTTTTAGTTTCTGAAACTCCAGTATTACCACCTATGACATAATGAACATCCATCAAAATTGACTTTTCTCTGGCTCCTATGATTCACATACATGTAAAGCTTTAATGAAGAATAAAGAACAGACTAACACAGCATTGGTCTTAACTCTCAAAGTAGCTTTTCTCTTTCCATTCGGTGAATGAGTAAATGAATCCACTTGATTCACAAAGGGAGATTTATTCCTTCTTCCCTCCCTCTCATCCATCCAACTGTCCATCTTCCTGTTTGGTTTTGTTTTTAATTGTTTTGATGCTTCAATGCCCCTGCTACTCTACCCTGATCATAGATACACAAATCCATGTACAAGACACACACACACACACACACACACACACACACACACACACAGCTAGTAAGATGGTGTGGCAGAATTTTTTACCTGAACCTCATAGTGGCTATCTGACTTTGGCAAGTTATATAGTATCTCCAAAACCTTGGTTTTCTCCTTCCATAAAATTAAGATGATAATTCCTGCATCACAGGACTACCAGATACTATTACTTCATAGCAATAGTAGGCACACTATAAATATTAGTTTCCACCATTTCCCCTCCCCCAGGCACAGTGCACTTTAATGTCCTTTAAATATAAACTTCACAGATCAATGAATAAGAAGGTGTTTCGTTTGGAGTTTGCTGATGGTGGGGAAAGTCCTAAGCCTTTTCTCCTCATTGTCAGTTTCTTATTTAAGTACTTCTGACCTCTTCTTTCATAAATCATTATTCTCAGTGGATTGATATTTTTCTTTGTTTCTCTAATCTTTCTTAAAGGTAAAAAAAAATCTAATATAACTATATTAATAATAGATACCAATTTGAGACCAAACCATGAATATAGTCTCCCTGTCATTAGCGCTGAGTTTTAAAACTATGTTTAAAATGTTAAAAATTTCCCACTGCCTGAAAGCCAACATAAAGTTTATGTCCTAAAAGAGATTGTCCACAAGTTCAAATAAAAACAGCCTGAACCAGACCACTATGGCTAATAACATATTTCGACACATGAGGGTAAAGTCTGGGACAGGTTTGCAATATTCTCCCTCCTGTGGAAGGAAGCCTGCTCACACACACTTAAATAAGCAGTGAGTAGGCTAACCTGTTATCTGCTAGGGATGGCATCACATGCATTTCTTCTCTGTCTCCAAACATTTGCAGTAGAGTTTGAGCTCAGTTAATCAATATCTTAAAAAACCTGTTTTAAGACAATACTGCCTATTTCACTTGCTGGCCAAATGTACAAATGTTTAAAACTAATGATTTCTTCCCCCATGGATTTCAGGTTTTACTAACCCATATTACAAACAATAAGAAAAAATTCTGGTGCTACATTTTAAATCAATACTCATCATGGCAGAGACTATGATACTGGGTAGCTGAACTTATATCTTTTCAGCTGAAAATTCAAAGTTTATTGTATTTTTCTTCCCCTCTCAACAAAGTTGGGGGGGGGGGCTAAGGAACACAGTAGTCATGGTGAGGACACAGGAGAGAAGAAAGTGAAACACAAATAAATCTTCTGTGTCAAAAAGGGCCTCACCCTGCTTACCATGTGTGGCCCACATCTACAACAGGACCTGGCCCAGACCTGCTCCAACCCTCAACGTGGACTCATGTCCCTAACACTCCTCCATCTTGCCCCTGACCCCAAGTTACCACCTTCATGATAAAATGCAGAGAAGCTGTCAGAGTCTGTGGTCCAAGCCATCTACTAGCCATCTGCTCACAAATTTCACTGAGTTTTTAAAATTCAGCACCAGAAGAGGAAAACGGCATCAGCAAAGCCAAAAGGAACACAAACCCAATTCTTGTCTGAAGAGGGCTGGCGACGAGCACTTTACTGAGGCCGCTGTTAATTCTAAAGCAGGAGTTGGAATACAGAAATGTGGAACTTTCACTGAAACCAGGGCTTCAAACATGAAATGACTGAAGCCGGCCTCTGGGTGTCTTGTTTGCCACTCAGAACATGTGCTTCCCAGTTGAGGCCCCAAAGCACTCGGCACTGCCTCTTCGATTCCGTGATTCACACTATCACCCCTCCGGAGCAATCGTACAGGAGGCGCAAGCTAACCATGGATACAACAAAACAAAGCCAGATTCCCACACTGTGGCCCCCCAGCCTAATACACAAGATAATTAATGTCAAGCCTTCTTCACAGTAGTGCACTGCTCAAACCATACACCCCCCTCTCGCTCATGCAGACACACTTCCAAATACTATGTCCCATACACGCAGAGATCTTTCTGCCTGACTATTTCCATTGAATATGCTCTTCGCCAAATGTTCTCTTTGTGCCCTGCATGTCACTGTGCCAGGAGGCCACGAGCTGAGGGGACCCCGATTCCCAAGCAAGGGGCTCCCGGGAGCACGAGATGAAGGCTCTGAGGCCCAGCATAGCACTTTCGCACACACAAAGCATAACACAGCCCTCAGTGGAGGACTGGGAAGGGAGGCAACTACAAACTCTAGGCTGGGCATCACCCCCTGCTGGGTGAGACACAGCCACGCCTCCACGCCGGGTGGCCCCGCCCCTGCGCCCTGGCGCTAATGATGGCGGTGAGTAGGCCACTCCAGGCGCCGCTGATTCCAGAAGCTGAACCAAGACTTCAGTATCCACGAACATCCAAACACCCAACCAACAGAACGCTTCACTACAATTTGGAGGGCTTGAGGCTTTCTAAATTAACCTTAACCAGGGCTTTCTAACTGCAGTATGCTCAGTAAATGGGCACTACAAAACTGCCTGCCTGTCTTCGGCACACAGTGCATCCTGAGGGTAGTATTTCTTCAGAAGCATGGATTTTATCCATTCCATACACATCTATACGCAGCTACACTCATTTATAAAAGAAAGAAATCTCAAATAATCAAGTGGCTGTTAAATTAAGTAAGAAGGAAATTGGAAGGCGACCAACTAAAATTACACAGTGTAATTAAAAGGGTGTCCTCTCTAAATTTCTAATAAAACCCACTTGGTTGTCACTGTTTATGGCTGCCGCAGTTTTTATGCCAGCATTCGGTATCACACAAAGAAACAAACACAATGAAAATTTACTATCAATAATTTCCATTCGTTTCGGCAACAACTGAAATCTGTCATTACTAAAATTACCTATAAAACTAGTCATTAAAACTAACTGTCTGCCATGTCAGCCCAGGAAGCCCTCCTCCCGTTTTCCCGGGGCTTGGTCACCTTTGATCTTTCACCCCCGGTTATTAACATTAGTGGCAGGAGTCCTAGAGCCACGTCACAATGAGAAAGATAATTCCGAAGCGGGAGACAGCTTACAACGCCGCCAACGCCCCACTTGCTGATCTGTGCACACAGGGGAAGCAAAGTCACCCCGGAATCCATCGGGCGCTCAGACGTTGTACTACCCCAGTGGTCTCACCCCGTATCCAACATCCCATCAACAGCCTTAGGCAGAATGAATGGATCATAGAATTCTTTCTCCCCAAATTTACCTGCTTCCCAAAGCCACAGGCCTCCAAGCAGACAGCCCTCCTGCCTTCCACCCTAGCACTCCCTGAGCCACTGGGCCCCTGCCGGTCAACGATTAAAACAGGATGACTGAGCGGTGCCTCTTGAAAGGTCGCGATAACAAATCCAATTTACGACTCTCAAAGGGACAAAACCAAAAGGTGGAAGAGTCTGAATAAGTGAAAAATTGTATTATCATTTAATTTTATTCATCAACGAGATCACTTCTCATTTAAGAAGCTGGGCTAGATAGCGATGTTCAATAGAATGGGAAGGGGGAAAATTGCGGGGCGGGGGCAGGGGTGGCAGGAGGGAATCCCACCTGTCCTTGAAAGTATAACCCTGTGTTAAATTCTCTTCTATTATTTCTGTCCTTAAAATAGTCAGATAGCAAGATGTTCAAAGAAACACAAAGCAGCATAGTAGAGCCGCCTTCTTTCAAAGGGCCAGGGCAGCGATTTGAAGAGTTATTCAGGTCACAGAGAAATTACACTTCTTTATGCATCTATAAAGAATTCAGAGTTTTCCCCATTTTTATTAGCATTATTATAATATTGAAGGTTTTCAGGCATATCATGAGAGGAGCATTTACAGAGAAATGCTGAGCAGACCGACCTCACGCAGCACCCGCCTCCCTTTATGAGGCTCCACAGCCTGGCAGACATTTTGAAGAGCCTAATAAACACATAGTACTTCAACTGCAAGACTCTGTTAATTTATATATACTTATAACCAAACCCTTTGTGTGAAAAAGCAAATGAGTTATTTTTGTCAACCATTAAGACACAACATGACACTTGTCTTTATGAGTGCTGACGATCCGGGACCACCCTACTCTTACAGAATTGTCATGCTATCATTGAATTGTCACACACACACACACACACACACACACACACACCCCTCTTTTTCGATCCTTTCCTAAATTTTGCTATTGATAAACTAGAAGTGAAACATAGGCACATATTCAAAGGTGAAAGACCAAAAAGGTCATACAGCAGAGAATATTCCAGCAACGCAGGTTTCGATCTTTGCTATTTCAGTGTTATTCCCGCTGAGCCTCGCGTGCCAAGAATACTGCCTGGCGCTGTTCAGAGACACTCATGATGACTCAATGGAGAATCAGGAGACCTGGGCACTTAACTATGCGCCTATTCCCAATGATATTCTGTCTCCACTCATTTCCATCCTCATAGAAACATGAAAGTGGGGCAATGACAGATATGAAGCCCAGCATGAACTGCCTGGCAGAACTCTGCCTAGCAACACAGCTTTATCACTCCACCACACAGAGGAGACCAGAGTCCACGGGCAGAAATAATGACATAAAAAACAAGCTGGAAATGCCATAGTTTAAGGAGATGCTACAAAAATCATATCACAAAAAGGGAGTGTTTAAAATAGGTTTATATTCAATGAGTAAGTACAAATGAGACATTAGCAGATATTGTAACCCACAATGAACCAAATGCTGTATCAGCATAGGCTTTCTGGCTGTGTTAAATCATGCATTACCTACGAAAACCTAAGTGTGTACAAATTCCGTAGAAGACAAAATAAAACAACTTGCTCAACCTTTGACTTATGCTTGGCCCACAATTTAGGAAAAGAAGGTTAAGGTCACATCAATGATTATTCAAATTTCGTATGTAAACATATTAGGCTTTCTTTCTTTATTTATTTCTTTTTTAGGTTTTCTTTATTCTATTTCATTGACAGAAACATCAAGGTTATTTCTTTGAGTTTGGTTGGTTGGTTGGCGTGTTTTACGGATTCTAGGTTTTAATTGCAGATATGTGAATACAAGAGCTCACAGTGCACAAGCTTACAACTTCTTTATTTTCTTCAAAGAGGATATGAGTTTGTGCTGCTGTAGTGCCACTGATCTTCCAACTGATTCCAAAGATAAATACTGGAGAGCGAGCAGGTCAGGGCTGGGACAGGCATTTGCAGCCTTGGAAAGGAATTTAGCTAGCTAGTCAAATGCGGCCTGAAGCCACATCCTTGACCTGATTAGTAACAAAAGCACTTCAGCAGCAACCGAGGAATAAATGAACGTGCAAGGTGTAGTTACTTCAAATCACTGTCTCTGCTAAATTTCACTTAAAGAAACCGAATGGATAAGTGCTTCTGTACGAGCTATGCAACCAGTATGACAACATAGTCACATAACACAAACACAGGTTAGGAAGTGGGGATTTAGGGATAATTAACAGGCATCCTTCAAATATATCGACTATTCTCAGAGGTTAACAAAGAATTTCAACATGAAATCTGCATTAATATCACCATTCAATAGGGAACTTCAAGCTATTCTTTGCTATGGCATTTCCAGCATGGAAATTATCTCAGGTTATTAGACCGCTAGAACTATATTTCTCTTTATCATTTCTGATGTTTCTTAGGAAGTAACTTCTACTGATAAATACTAAACTCATTTAATTGCAACTTCCATGCCATGTATAATGAGTTGTATTAGAATGGCTTAATGAGATTGTATAGAATTAGGAGAAAACATCAATCATTGAAGAATGCCTAATAAGGCCCTCTTACTATATATGCATAAAATAACACTGAAATAGCAAAGATACTGACTCTGGTCTCTTACAACCAGGAAAACCTGTATAAACCTATATGTCATCAGAACCTGCATTCATCAATACCCCAAGAAAGCAAAAAAGTTTGCCATGAATGTGAAAATTCTCTTTTCAAAACAGACTTGGAAATATAATTTAAAAATAGTAATAAAAGCTCATCTAAAAGATTTACCTTGACTGGACCTTAAACCTACTTCGTAGCTGTTGTAATTCTACTACACAGAATTAGTATTAAAAGTTATCAAGGAGAGCCTGCTCTTTGTTTCATCAGATCGATGCAAAGAACAAGCTTTCACTGCAATACACAGAGAATTTCTGGAACTAAGCTGTGAGAAGCTCTCCAACAGAAAGGCCTTGGTTGTGATATTCCTGTCAGTCACTTTATTAATACAAGGGAAGCCTACTTAATGAACTGCTGGGAACGGAAGAGAGCGACTACAAGAATACATTTTCTGTTTACCAGACTGTAAAATCAGCAATAAGATCCCAAAATCCTCTTAGATGAATGAAACTTAAAGGAAATAACTTTCCAGACACAGAAACTCAGGGGCAAAATAGGGAAAAACAAAAACAAAACAAAAAAAACAAAAAAAAAACCTGTGTCCAAATGAAATTTCAGAAAAGACTCACTGCTTTGGCAGAAGACACCAAAATTTGCTCCATCGTGTCTAGTGATAAAGTAACACAAAAAACTAAAGATTATTTTCCTAAATGACTTGAAACTCTATAACTTCAACCATTTTCTTTTATGATTAAGGAAAAAAAAAAGAAAGATGAAGGTACACCTTTGGAAAAGCTGTGATTTCATACGTCTTGTTAACCGAACGATGTAAACTTGAATTATATCACTGTTTATTTGCTAGTTACTCATTTCTAAGTGTCTCACACTAATAAAAATAAAATCTCAAGTGTTTTATAAAAATAACGGGCCTGGAAAAATTGCTGAGGGTATGTTTTAATATCATGTAAGTTTCCTTTATTTTTGTGCCTTTGGGGTTGAAGAAATGGCATGTAAGTTATTAACTGTAATGTGGCCACTGTAATTACTATGACCAAATTAAAATAAACAATCTTTAAGATGTCTCAAGTTTCCTAAAAAGGAAGAAAACTCGGAAAATCCATTATAAATTGGTGATTGGATGGCACAGCATGACCCTTGCTGTATGAACTTCTGTTCTCTCTCCATTTCTTCCTGACAGATCATGCTTCGGCAGTGAAATAAATTAAAAACAATCTTCACCTGATTGATAGCTTTTTAAACACAGTACACCTTGAATGAAATCATTTACATAAAGTATTTCGAGAGCTACACTGCTAAGTTAAAAATCAAAGTAATGACCCCAATAAAAGATTCCTGAATCACGAAGCAATTTCAAATAAATGAAAAGAGAATGAAAGGCATTTTTCTCACTGGATGATAGAGTCCTGATTAAATCTTCTGACACGAAAGCAGGCCTTGTAGTCCTAACAACTCTTCCTTTCAACTAAGGTCATCACGAAAAGAATGATTATCAAATAAAGCCAATCAGAAAAGATCTCAAAATTTTTCAGGGCCTTCAATTCCTTAAGATATCGAAGGCACCCTGATTGACAGTCTTGTAAAACATAAGGGTAATTAAACTGACATGAAAATCACTACCCTGCATAAATCCTAAAAGCAGTTTATCTAACCTTTTGATCCTTAGAGAACTCATAGACATCGTAGCACCTGTTCCTACTGGCCATCCAATGACCTTCATAAAAAGATTAACACCCAACTATCACACCCTGTATAGTTTACACACGTAATCCACATCCCCACAGCACCATCACTGAGCTAATTATGCAGATAATGCTTCTTGCTGGAACCGATTCACAGCAACTTCAATCTCCTTCCTCGGCATGAGATAACACTGGATGGGTCTTCCAGATGGAAGCTTTGCGATGTTCAGATAAAATAAAAATTTTATTTTCAAACTATAAAATACCAGATATTTAACATGTTAATGCGATGTGGAGAGTGTTAAAATTTCAAGCAGTTTCACAAAATCAGGTAGCGTTTTAAACAAGCTCAAATCATATAGAAATTATCTAATGTAAAATCTGCCTGTATTTTTTAAGTTGCACTGAAATATATTGATTTTAAAAAAGAGGCTAGCCATAAGTGGAAAACCTGGGCTTTCTCCCAGGCAGAAAGGTGTTCAGATCATTTATCATGTGTTCATTTAAAATTCTGCCTTATTGTAAAGGCAACACACACACACACACACTCTTTGAGTACCTGCAGCTGACTCTAGATAAGGACATTTTCTCTAGTAAAGATCAATGGTTATTTTAGCTTTCAGGAAAGCCATCTAGATACATTCATGTCAGCTTCCTGTAAGATCCCTAAGTGTGTAAATATTCTCTCTCCAAAATCCAAAAGCAACTATTGAATATTTATGTGACACTAAAGCAAGAAAGGCACATATCCCAGAAATTACAATCAACAAACCTCATTAGGAAGTTATACTATTATGAACAATATACTTAAATGTTCAAACAACTCCCTAACAACTTTTTTTAAAAAGTGATAAAAACAAAATGAAAACTATGTGAAGAGACAGCTCAGCTTTCATTGCTGCTTTTTTCCTCTATGGGATTTTACTTTATCTTGTTCTATTTTGAATGAAAACAAATTATTTAAGAGCCACACTATTTTAATGTTGAAAAATACCTATGTGAACTGCCAAGAGAAAATCAGGTATCTACTGGATTCTCATGCAAAAAAGCACTGAAAAAAAGAGCCAAGTCTTGCTTCTAAGAAATATTACCACTAACCTCTTTTTCTTCCTTCCTTTCTTTTTTTTTTTTTTTAATTTTGAAAATGACAAGGTAATCTCAAGTTTTAAGGGGCATCTGACTGGCTTGTCAGACTAACAGGGCATACTCATCGTGGCACCACCGGAGTCTTAGTTTTTACCATTTTGATATCCCCTTCAGGGTTTCAATCTTCCCTCTTGGAGCTCAATCATGCTCTGTGATGCTCTATTCCTACAGGAGGACGCAAGAGAACTTCTATTTAAAAATACATTCGGGCAGGGGGGTGTCAGGCACAACTGATTGAGAAGGCATTCCATGATGATCCCTATTTTCAGTTAAAATGCGCACTTATGGTTTTGGATTTAACACCCCTGCCTTTGCAGTCAGACAGTCATTTAGCTGGAGTCAATCAAGCGTGTGATTAGAAATAATAACTCACAAGCAATGAATTCAAAAAGATTAGATCTTTGCAGAAACGTACAAGTACAGCATTCCATTATGCATCCTTTCCTCTCTGGTTTCTAGAGAGCAGACTGGGGGGAAAAATCAACCCCCAAAATTGTCTTGCACTCTAAAAGCTGACTTCTCTTAAAATCTGACTAAAAACTCTTCTCTCCTGGGATCAGTAACCTCAGTCTGTTGGAGATATAATCAGCCCAAGGCAGGTGTCTCCGTCTATCTTCTCTATGCCCCCCAATGATGTGTTAGGTCATGGTTTACACCAAATAGGTCAGAAACTGGACACATCTTATCTTATTTACATAGAACCAAGAAAGAGCACAGCTAAAGTCCCAAAGATGGTTAATATCCAAAACAACAAAAAATAATTTTCCATTTCCAAATCACTCTTCAAATTATTCGCCACTTCCAGATGAAGTATTTTACTTAAGTAAGGAGTTAGAGAAGTAATTGGAGAAACTATGTTTGGATTTAATAAGCATTATATTGAAACCTATAACCCAAGTTCAATCCAACCTTTCCACACAGCATCTTTGATCCAATCAAAGGATTTAATTTCACTAAGAAAGTTTGGAGAATTAAAGTGAATTATAAGATTTCATATTATGTGGTGTTTTATCTTTAATCACAGCGCATATAATTCATAGTCAACAGTGTTAATAACGGGAGAATGATCCCAAAGGGAAAAAGATTGACAAAAATGATGAATCTATTGCCTTAGAATATCATATAGAGGGGAGAGGTTGATTGGCCTTCCCAGCTATGTTTGGTTTAGGTTGCGGTACACTGATGACACTAACATAATTCATACAAATGAGGATAGCAGAGAGCAGCCTGGGATTTGACAAATTTCTGCAGATAATTCCCAAGGCTGAATAAACCACATGTGGGCAACTGGGAGCTAAAGCAGTGTAGGAGATCTAGATGAATAAAGTGCACAAACACCCTTGAAAAAAATAAAAATAAAAAAGTGAAAAGACTTCAAGGATTATATATTTTTTAAAACAAGGAAAAAAGAGCCATGTTTCAGTTACACATGGAAAGTGTCTTGCCAATTAAGAAACAGCTGAACATGTTCATGGGTTAGTTGCACCAATAAGGGTTTCTTTACATAAAGACCCACTATAGGGGCGCCTGGGTGGCTCAGCTGGCTGAGCGACTGCCTTCGGCTCAGGTCATGATCCCGGAGACCTGGGATCGAGCCCCACATCGGGCCCCCTGCTCAGCAGGAAGCCTGCTTCTCCCTCTCTCACTCCTCCTGCTTGTGTTCCCTCTCTGGCTATGTTTCTCTCTGTCAAATAAATAAAATCTTAAAAAAAAAAAATTCACTATATTCATTCCAAGTTGTGGTTCTAGAAAATACTACTAAGAAAACTTTTAGGGGCCAATTCTTTTTATTCAACAAACAACATTTAAATTTTAAATTAAAACCCCAATGTTAATTTGAATGAGTTTGGGTACTTTTGACTCTATCTGAGCACAGCCAGACCTAATAATTTCATTCCCCTCCAGGAGACAAATAAGGGCTCAATCTCTAACCCTTTGCCTGATTTTAACACCCAAGGGCAGAAGGCACATTCGAGGTCCTGTGGGGGAACTCTGACCCACCACCAACGTACTTTTATGGAAGGACCATCAAGAGCGACATCTAAAAGTTTTGCACACTGCACTGCATCTCTCCAGCTTTAAACACAGGAAAAATTCACCCTAATTCAGCAGATACCACTACTGCCTATCCTACTATACCATTACATTTCAATGCACAAGAAAGTGACTATCTCTCTCTCTCTCTCACCCACCCACCCACCCACACACACACACTCACACAGATCACATACACAAAGAGATCACACACACACACATACACACACACACACACAGAACAGATCTGGAGCAGGGTTCCCTATTCTTTCAAACATCAAGGTTAAGGTTCCATTTAAGAAACATTTGTTTAGAGCCAACCAGATGCTGGTTACTGAGAAATGCTAGGAGAAATGCTAAAAATCAGTAAAATAGGCTTTCTTCTTTAGGGAACTTTACCCCTTAATCAGAGAAGCTGGATCCAAGTCATCTCCAGCACCACAGCTTGCCCAGCTATGATCTGCAGGTCTGGACCTCACGAGGACAAGAAGCAAAGAAAATAAAATAGAAAGAAAAAAATCCTCATAATAAAGGCAACTTTGTCCTGAAGAGTTTGCATTTGTTCATAAGTAAAGAAGAATTGAAAACCACTAATAAAATCAGTGCCGTTCTTCTCTTCTACCATCTCTTTAGGACTCAGACATATAATGCAGGCAGACCACTGAAATGCTCAACTGGGGTTTGGCAAAATTCGAATACAAGTGAAAACGAAATACAGTTTAATTTTCTGCCATAAAGAAAAACATCCATTTAACATAAGTGAACATATTAAATATTTAGATTAAAAAGCATGCACTTCAACAAGAAAAAATACATATATATCCAACACCCTACCCACAATCCTTCCTTCACTCATTAAACAGATTTGCTAAACTCCTACTATGTGCCAAGCAAGCCCATTTTAGTTACAATATCTTTATGTGCGTAATGCATATGCGATCCAAAGATTTCATATTTAATCCTGTCAGGAATTTTCCCCTGTCTCTTAAACGAGTAGAAACCACAGAAGGAAAACCTAAAGCTTCTGGTGCTAATTCAAATAAAATCTTGACGTATTTCGGTTACTTCATATGGATAAGAAAACGCCTGAGCATGAAATTCATTTTAAACAAAATTCATTATATGAACTTGTGACATTCTCATGCACTGTTTTTTTTCCCTCCGTTTCCAAACACTAATTGACAGCACTTGAACACAGTGATTCAGCTTCGGCACGTCATATGATTCCTGGGGACTGGAGCTATATTCCTCAGGCCAGTAGACTGACAAATCAAAAGATAAGAAGTACCTCTCAGCTTGAATCAACTGAAATGTGTCAGAAAATACATTTGGCATAATCTTCAGAAATGTCAGGTTTGGCGATGACAGGATAGGCACAGTCTTCCTGACAGTTTTAGCACACCAAAGTTTCAGAGTCCAAGTTAGAACGAGGAGGGAAAAAACACTTTTGTCTGCTCTTTTGGAGAAAACTACTACATGCAACAAGAGGAAATGTAATGACATGCCACTTGAGTCTCTGACAAAAATGTTATAAAATGCCCAACTGCCTAATTAATGAAACATACAACTTGGAAAATGCCCACCACGCTGAAAAGGATACGGTATCTTTTAGTATGGCTGCTTATGAAAACCATCCTACCTGCTCTTCAAGATGTTCCCGGCTTCATTTCTCTTCAGATTTTCAAGGTGCCTTGCACCAATTGGGTACTTTTATAAATGTGTGCCGAATGAGTGAAGGAACCAACAGCATCGAGTGACAATGTTCAGAAACCAAGACTGAGCTGACTATGTTACATGACAGCCTCCATTGGCCCTTGCCTGTCCTCTTGCCTTGCCATGCCTTTGCCGTGGCAAATAAAAATAAGTTTTAAAAAGCAAATGAACACACACGCAGGCGAATTCTAGTAGACATCAGCCTCCATTACAATTTCTACATGAGCTGGACTTTCCTCTATCTTTCATCACCACCACCATCCCCCCACCCAAGATGCACACTTACACAATCATATTCTAGCAACTGTGGATAAAGAAGAAACAACTTAATCAGTTCTACAAAAGGCACTGCACAGAGCCAAGACTCAAGTTTCTACCTCTGGCTACAAAACTCTGACTCCTCCAATTTCCCATTTGTAAAGAGATCTCCAAAAAAAGTCAGCCTGAGGGCACTGCATAGCTGAAGCTCTCAGGAGGAGCACTGTACTCTGACAATCCCAAAGCCCTCTGAGCGTCTCAGATAGAGGACGCAGAGTGCCTGACTCACACACATCCCTTCCAAGTAATCTAACAACTCCAGCACTGTCAACCTGCATCTGATTTTCATTTGTAAATGAAGTTGCACAAATCTGCAACGATAAAGAATATTGACAAAATATTTACCACCTGGCATCTCTTGTTTCCTAAAAAAATCCCCATTTGGACAATTCCTCATTGTGTAGGCCATGTTTCATTTACTTTCACCACCAATTCAACACAATCTGTCCATCCTGGTACTGTAAATTATCGAATACTCTAAAAATTTATTGTAAGCTGATCATACATTTACATTTTGATGAATGTTATATACTGAAAAGTTAAAAGTCATTTCTTTATTGCAAAGTCTATATACAACCTCCCAAATGAGGGAGATACCAAGTCAGTTAAAAGATATCTTAAAAATACACTTTTTAGACTTAATATGTGTCCTGTATTTTTGGCATGGCTTCACAATCTTTTTCATTCTTAAAGGAGCAAAGTCAAATGTATTTTTCACTATACTGGGCAAATGTAACATAATGTTACATAACACAACCCGACAAGTCTCTTATTCCACTATATTCTAAGAGTTAGTTCTTTCAGAATACATATTCTTCAGTAAACATTTATTGAGCATGAACTATGTGACTCCTACCATGCTTGATTAAGGAAACAGAGTAGGGGAAAACAGACATGGAAAGTCCCTACTATTAACATAAAGGCAAAAAATAAAAGAAAAAAGGTAAATATTTACAATATAAAATAATTAGAATAATAGTTTTGTCTGTAAAACTTTAAGCGCACAGACGCAGGAGTAACTAATACATCCTGAGACCTTAAGAATAAACAGAAACCCAATAATGTGGAGAAGAGGGGTAAGAACATTCCAGATTTGGATCATCATGTTTGAAAGGGAGTTAGAAAGTATGAAAGTTGAAGGGAAAGGAAAGTAATGTGGAATGTCTAAAAAACAGTGAGTAGGAGGGAATGGTGAACATCGATTTGAGGAGTTAAAAGGGAGAGTCATTTTCACATGAAAAAGTGCTCAACATCCCTCAGCATCAGGGAAATACAAATCAAAACCACAGTGAGATATCACCTCACACCAGTCAGAATGGCTAAAATTTACAAGTCAGGAAACAACAGAAGTTGGCGAGGATGTGGGGAAAGAACCCTCCTACACTGTTGGTGGGAATGCAAGCTTATGGAGCCACTCTGGAAAACAGCATGGAGATTCTTCAAAAAGTTGAAAATAGGGGCGCCTGGGTGGCTCAGTTGGTTAAGCAACTGCCTTCGGCTCAGGTCATGATCCCAAAGACCCAAGATCGAGTCCCACATCAGGCTCCCTGCTCGGCGGGAAGCCTGCTTCTCCCTCTCTCACTCCCCTTGCTTGTGTTCCCTCTGTCGCTGTGTTTCTCTCTGTCAAATAAATAAAATCTTAAAAAAAAAAAAAGTTGAAAATAGAGCTACCCTACGACTCATCAATCGGTATTTACCCTAAGGATACAAATGTAGTTATCTGAAGGGGCATGTGCACCTGAATGTTTATAGCAGCAATGTCCACAATAGCCAAACTATGTAAAGAACCTAGATGTCCATCAATAGATACACACACACACACACACACACACACACACACACACACACACACACGAATACTATGCAGCCATCAAAAAGAATGAAATCCTTCCATTTGCAATAACGTGGATGGAACTGGAGGTTATTATGCTGAGTGAAATAAGTCAATCAGAGAAAGACAATTATCACATGATCTCACTAATACGAGGAATCTGAGAGGCAGGGTAGGGGGTTGTGGGGGGTAGGGAGAGGGCAAAAAATGAAACAAGATGGGACCAGGGAGGGAGACAAACCATAAGAGACTCTTACTCTCAGGAAACAAACTGAGGGTTGCTCGAGGGTGGGAGGGGAGGGATAGGGTTGCTGGGTTATGGATTAAATAAATAAATAAATAAATAAATAAATATTAAAATAAAAGAAAGGGGGAGATTCATTTTCCAGGAAATGTGGATCAATCAAAGGTTTTGAAGCAAAAGAGAGACGCAATCTCCCACGTTCACTGCAGCGTTTTCTACAGTAGCCAAGACAGTGAAGCAACCTAAGTGATCACTGACAGATGAATGAGTAAAGAAAATGAGGTATACACATACAATTGTACACATACAATACAGCCATAAAAAGGGAAATCTTGCCATCTAGAACAACTCGGAGAGACCCAGAGGGCACCATGCTGAGTGAAATGAGTCAGAAAAAAATAAACACTGTATGATCTCAATCACATGAGGCTTCTTAAAAAAAAAAAAAGAGCTCGTGGATACCTGGCAGTTGCCAGAGGCAGGGTTGGGGGTGTGCAAAAGGGCCAAAGGGGATCAAAAGGTACATGCGTTCAATAATAAGATAATGACGTGCTGGGAATGCAATGTGCAGCACACTGACTATGGTTAATAATATGGTGTTATATAATTGAAAGTTGCTAAGACAAGAGTTTTCTTTTTTAATTTATTTATCGGAGAGAGAAGGAGCATGTGCATGCAAGTGGGAGCAAGGGTAGAGGGAGAGAATCTTCGAGCAGGCTCCCTCAGAGAGTGCAGAGTCTGACCTAAGGCTGGATCTCATGACCCATGAGAGCGGTACTAGACTAAGTGGGTTCAACTAAGACTCTAACACTTAACCAATGGAGTCACCCAGGCACCACAAAGAGAGTAGATTTTAAAAGTTCTCATCACAAATAAAGAAGTTTTGAAACTATTTATGGTGATGGATGATAACCAGACTTACTGTGGTGATTATTTTGCAATATATACAAATCCTGAATCTTTATGTTGTATACCCGAAGCTAATGTAATATTCTATGTCAGTTTTGCTTCAGTTAAAAACACACACGTATGCACATAACGACAAAAAGGAAGGAAAGATGTATTGGATTCATATTTTTAAGAGATAACCAGACAAGTTAAGCCAGATAGCCTGGCAAAAGATAACTATAGCAGAAAATATCTAGCAGAAACATCTTAGGGTACAGAAGTAAAGACAAAGGGATATTAAGAATCTACCTCAAGGAAGGTTCGGTGCTCCACGAGCTTCTGCTTCCATCCCTGGAATCACTGACAAGAGTCCTTGTCCCGGGAAGCAGGGTTGGGCTACTCTCTATCAGGGGAGGTCACTCACTCATCACACTAGGGATATGTGCCTGACTCAAGGTCAAAAGAAACATCAGTGCCCAAAATTGCTACTTTAGTCTCCCAACCAAAAGAACCCACCTGCGGCAATGTGGCCTGGCTAAGGTGAAGTCAACAAAATGTAAAAAGTGATTATGTGTAGAAAGCCAAGGAGCACAAAGGTTGAGAGAACATGTTTGGTCCGAATACAGTCAGCTGGCTGCTCCCCTGCCTGACCATGAGGGACTTACTTCCCATTCTATTTTCTTATCTGTCAAGTAGGAATAATACCTGATTCAGTGGTTTGTTATTAGAGTTAAATGAAGATTGAATTAAAAACACTATAACTATCATCACCATTATATTAAATTGAGGATAAGAAAGAGGAAGGAGAAGAAGATGTCACAGGTACTATTTTGGGAGATTTGAGTCGATCTTAATACAAAAGAAAAAGCAAGTTAATATGAGTTTGGTTTTAGATGAGCTGTTTTTTGAGTGAAAAGAGTCTGGTATTGGAGACAGAGGAATTTAAATAGGAGTTAATAAACTCCTCTCAGACCTGACTTTCCCTTGATTTGACATTATTTCCAGAATTTCTACTGAATCCCTGTATCTCCCAATTTTTAATTGCATGGCTGCCTGAAAGCAAACAAACAAAACCCTTCATCTTATAGGCCAGCCCCCCTCTGCAGATAAATGATTAAGGAATGACCAATGTGACACAGCAGATGCATGCATACAGGACTTTTTCAAGTCAGAGAACATGCTCCTCTTCATTATTTTTTTCTACCCTAATGCCCAGAGGGTAAATCTGATGACTGGAGCATTAGTAGCCATTGGGAACCATAATGACTGCAACTTACTGGGTATCTCCGTTATGCCACTTACGTTATGCCACTGTCGTAAGCAAGTCATTTCACATTCGTTCTTTAATTCAATCCTATAACAACACTCAATATTATCATTTTATTTTTCCTTCCTAGAAAACCAAGGAAGTTGAGTTTGAGTAATTGACTCAAGAGTCCCACAGGTTAGTAGTTAAGCCCAGAATCGACTAAATCAAGGCAGTTCTAACCACTGCAGTCCTGCTAGTATTCAAGCCCAGAACTTTCTAAACCCACGGTAGTTCTCCTAACACCACGCAGTAGCTCCTCTCCAGGTGTGTTTCAATCATTTCCATTTCATCTAGGGGTGCCAGTGAAGGTGCTAATGAACAGCGAGATGACGGGAGAGGAAAGAGAGAAGGGGTGGGGGGAGAAACACTGGTAATATTTAAGGTCTGTCTCCTCTGAAGAACCAGTAGTTAACCTTACTTCTTGGGTCCTAAGGTTTGCTCACAACAAAGAGCCTAACTGAAAATCACTTTCCTTTAACCATTATGTAAAGATACTTAGTAAAGGTTTACATTTTCTTTCACGTAAACTGCTCTCTGATAGAACTGTACCAAGTTCAGATTAAATTGCAAAATGTGAACAGAAGCACAGAATCCTCACCTATTTTCAGCTTCCTGGTTCAGAAGTATAAATAAATCATGTGAAATGCATAGAAAAACTCAACTCTTTCTCTCCTAACATTTAATGATAATTTATAGCCCTAGAACATTTGTAAATTTAACAGCCCATCAAAGTGTCTGAGAGCACACCAGTTCTAAGGACTCATTAAGTGACATTAAACATAACTTTCCATGAAGTACTGTACAGCATGAATGGGTGGGCAGGCTGGTGAACAGCCACCACTACAATAATTTATCGTTTGTAATTTTGCCTTATTACTTGCAAAAACATTTGCTAAAGGGAGAGCAGTCACTTACAAAAAAAAGTCCTTGGCTATTTGGTCAATGCTATAAATTACAAAGGCAGAGAAATCCTTTATGATTGTAAGGATGTGCTAATTCTTTCTCCAGCCACTCAAAAATGAAGTTTTTGGTAAAGTCTTATAGGATTTTAAAAATTCATTTCTTTGAAGAGGGTTGTAATGTTTCCAATGTATCTCCCCCCAATTTTAAAGAACACCAGTAAAATGAAACCAAAAGCATGGAGCTTTTTCCAGTATGCAAGTGGGAGACTCTCCTAACTTTACCCAACTCCCATCCTTAAAATGGAATTTCTTTTGCTCCAGAAACATCTAAAGAGATAAGGCCTGAAACAGACCTTTACCCAGTGTAACTGGATGTTACAATACCACAAACAGCTACCGTAATTTTGTCAAAACATTCTCTTCTTAGCTTTAATAAAATCAGAACAATAACAAATGTTATAAAAGCGAATATTAACTTGAAGCTGACAGTGACCAGAGACTAAGTAATAAAGACAAAATCTGGGTCAAAGTTTAGCATTGCCACTTGTGTTAAGAAACACCCTTTACGTGTTTTCCTTAAAAGAACCCAACCAGATAACCAGGAACATCATGCAACTTTTATTTTTTCACTAAATACTCTATGACTACAGGTTTAGCAAAATTCAAAAGTTTTAACTATCAGTGCATTGACCTTAACATAATAATTGTGCTGATAGCATAATTTTTACTACTATAAAGTACATCACTCATTTGATTAAGCTTAGCTTAAAGACTAGGGTTTTTCTCCCCCTTACCGTCTAGACATGTGATGCCCAAGCCCCAGCATAACCGTCTGTATTTCACCACCAAATTCTGCCTATCAGTTTTACTAACTTTGTTGACTAAAAAAATTCCCTCCACAAATTTCAACAACTTAGTGGTGTACTTCTGCAGCAGAAATAGTTCTCCTGCATGAAAATTAAGTCATGGGATAATTTCAACTCAAAAGAGCAGTCATTTTGAAAATGACTGCAGCAAAGTCATAAATAATCTTACCTAACTCACTTATAGTGTTCCTACACATCTTGTGACATCTGTGGTACGCCCAGCAGAACTGGCGGCTGCTAAATGAAGGTGTTAGTTGTTTACCTTTCAAACTTCTTTTGGAATAACACAATCTAAGGGGAAAATACAGTTTTCACGAAGATTATATTTTATACAGAAACATGCACTTGCCAACCGCTGAATATAGTCCCAAACAGTTCAAAGGTAATTACAGTGATTTTTATTGGGTTAATTTTAATGTTTCCATAAACTTTCTGTGCTTAGATCTAGCATGCACAAGGCTGGCCCTCACACAACCCAAAACGTGAACATCTAAATACAGCTGACAGATTCATCAACTGAAGGAAGAAAAACTCTCACCAAACAACTTCCAAATTTCCGTTGCAGTAACTAATTTTAAAAATTCTACTTGGAGCTAACAAACAAAGGAGCTCTTTTTTCCCCACCCTGATTCAATCAAATGAATCTGGTTGGTTGTTCTGTTGGTTGTAGGAAGCTTAGCTGACATACCCTCCAACCAACAGGGGAAGTGTTTTGAGACGGCCTCACCCGCACTTCCATATCTAGCGACCACCAATACATCAGTATGATTGTGAAGTTCACAATTAGCCAGTCTCTTCCAATGTAGATGTACAAAGTAGAACCAAGACAAGTGAAGAAAATCATCTCCAGGCAGCATGCCTTCTTCTTTTCCTGTCACTAATGCCAATTTATATAAACTACATAATGTGATAATTTGAAGCACTTTGTTCACATCTAAAATTATAATTTTAATTCCTTATTAATTGGTGTTAAGTAAGAATTACCAGATTATTCCAAAGCTAAAATTCCATAATAGCAAGCAGACACAGGTTGCACAGTCATCTAAAATTAGCTTATTCACTGTAAAATAAAGATTGAATGTTAAGGTATAAAATTATTCTAAATCCCCAAACACACCAGAACCAATTGTGAAATTAAATGTGACACTTCCCATAATTCAAACTACAGTACTTGATTTTCGTCTTTCTCCTCAGCTACCTCTAAATTAAATTAGTCTTATTGATTATAACTCAGAAATCCCTCTCTTTAACCATGATTTTTAAATTTTAATAAAATGCACAACTCAGATGTACATCGCTAAGCTGGTTTTCTTAAATTACAATATAGGAGATTAGGTATAGCCTCAATGAGTATCTCAATACTACAGTTTACAAACACAGTGAACGCCAATTCCTTGGCTTGCTTAAAACAATTGATAAAGTCGTGCGCCACAAGCCTGTTTTTGGTCTACCATGGCAGATGTTCACTCATTACTGAAGTAAGATCTTATGAATTGATCAGCAGTGTTACGTAACTAAGCACTGGCTGCACAGAGGTCCTGGAATGAAATAGAGCCCCAAGTCCAATTAATATATGTTACTGCGTACAAATGATGGTTAATAACTGTAGTAAAAGCAGAACCACCCAGTTAAAATTTACAGGTTATCCTAAAAAAATAGAAGAGTATACAGTATATTTTCCATGAATTCGCTAATGAGCAATCTATACCAAGGTCACCAGCCTTGCTCCACCGCTCCCGGACCCCCCGAAGCCCACACTGGGTGGTTGGTTCTGATAAAACATTTCTCTGGTGTTTACACATATAATCAACAGCCTCAAAGAACACAGTTATTAGCCTCAAAGAACACATTTATTAAACTCAGACAGTTTCAGCATTACTTCCAACGTACTGGGATTTGGATTCGGTTCTGATTTTTTAACTTCAAAGAAAAATATTTCTTAACAGCATTTCCTAGACAATCATAGTTGATGGAGCCCTGAAGCCTGTTCCTCACTAAGAACAGAGAGGATCTGGTAACCCCCTGCCTCACCTCCAAACCATCTCCAGGCAAAACTGTGCACCAGTTCTTAAGCTGTCCGTATTTGTAAACAGTGCTGAGATGCCTCTCTTCAAGGCTAATACTAGATTTTAAATAGCATCATCAAATATGCTGTAATGGTTCTTATTATGACATTAACTATTGCTTTTTCTATCAAAGAATAGATGTGTACCCCCTTTCCAGGCTTTTTGTCATAGTAATATTTAGGTGACTTATTTCTAGCTTTTATTTTTTCTGTTTAACTTTGGTGAAATTAATATTTAAAAAAAGAGTCCTAAAGAGGGATATTAGAATACCCGAATGAACTGATTTGAGCTCTCATCTCTCTTCTTCCAACTAATGGGGATGAAACATTCATTTTCTCCACATAGATATAATAATACATGTTATTAGCCCCTTTATCACCTGAGGAATTGTCACCAAGGGAATGTTTAGCATGCAAATGTCTGTATCAGAGCTACCTTCTGCCTCAACAGAATGCAAGCCAAGGCTTCATTAAATAGTGCCTGGTCATTTACAACACACACCAAAAATAACTGAAGATGCCACATAAGATAAAAACACATTAGCAGTTAAAGAGCATTAAGCCACTGTTTCTGTGTCATAAGTCACCAATTCTCAGCTATAAATATATTTATACATTTAGGTGTAATGTTTCATTTATCAAATCATGTATTTTACATTATGATGAATTTCAATTTCCATCACCACAATAATGTTGACACAAGCTGCAAACATTTGTTTTTACTAGAGGAGAATTTAAGTCCTATTCACTAGCACTGCTCACTGTCAATTTATGAAATACATTTATTTTCACCATCGAGCTATACAATACTTAGTTTCAAAATGTATGTCTTTTCTCAATGAGAATACATTACAGTAAAGCATCAAGATTAACTAGGCTAGATCTACAGTAATCCACCAGTCAAATAATAAAAATGAGTGCTTATTAATTTCTTACGATGTGCCATTCACAAAACTAAGCCCTCCACATACATTAACTCAATGCCATCTGTAAAATATTACTGTGAGGTAAGCAATATTATTCCTGCTTTACAGTAAGATAGGAAAAAATGATGCACCAAGAAGTTAAAGAACTTGCTTAAGACTATATTACTAGTGAGTGGCAGATAATTAGTTCTAGAGTTCTAGACCTTAAATTCTAAAATAAGCCAGTATGTCATGATGGTTCTTAAGAAGTCTTATTATATGAATCAAATGCTGTGTATTACCAGCCCCAAGAAAACTTTGATTTTAAAAAATAAACTACTGGGGCGCCTGGATGGCTCAGTCGTTAAGCAGCTGCCTTCAGCTCAGGTCATGATCCCAGGGTCCCGGGATCGAGCCCCACATCAGGCTCCCTGCTCAGCGGAAAGCCTGCTTCTCCCCCTCCCACTCTCTCTGCTTGTGTTCCCTTTTTTGCTGTGTCTCTCTCTGTCAGATAAATAAATAAAATCTTAAAAATAAAATCATTTTTAAAAAAAATAAACGAGTAGGTTTATTAAGTTATGCCCATTGTAGTACTTTAGAAAGTTCATGTTAGGCATAGTCTCCAAAACGTACTAGCATAAAAAAATGAAACTCAAATCACAAAGTGACTTGAATAAATACCTTGTATAAATTCAGGACCTCCTGCTCCACTTTCCCAAATCCACTCATGATGAAAAGTTGTCACTAGGTATATACAATATTGAAACTATTTCTTTTTGTTTCCTACTTAGGCTACAAGCTATTCATGGTCTGGAAAAGCAGCTAATC
This sequence comes from Spilogale gracilis, assembly GCA_004023965.1. NCBI lineage: Eukaryota > Metazoa > Chordata > Mammalia > Carnivora > Mephitidae > Spilogale > Spilogale gracilis. The sequence continues at coordinate 285,448 of PITA01000135.1, read as the reverse complement.
TATACATTATTGAAAATGCCACACCATATTGTACCCAGAGAACCTTTGAGAAATACTAAATATTACATTGACAATGAATAATGGCAACTGAAAACAAAATTACAATGTAACTAAAAGATGAAATATGATGCTAAAATAAAATGGATATGAATCCCATTCAAGCTGTCCCTTAATCTTTTGATGTCTGTGAAGAAGAAGCCCTTACTTAGGACAAAGGAAGATAGTATTTTTGACGTCTGGAAAAAATAATGACAACACTCCTGATTAATTATACAATACTGAAAAATGAATCATGTAAGAGAGATGTGAGGAAGGAAGGGTGGACAAGCTATCGCATATAATTATTTTATTTTCTGCATATATAGGAAAAAATGCAGAAGGACTAGAACATTATCTGAAAATATGGGTTTTGGTTTTTCAAATGATTTTCTCCAAATCTCACTTATTTGCCTCTCGGAAAGGAACAAGGGTGGAAAGGAAGGAGACATTTTCATTCTGTACCTCTGAACTATTTTTGTGCTGTTTAAAAATTACTCTGTGCAATTATTACCTATTGCTTTAAAAAAAACAAAAATTTGGGGATGCCTGGGTGGCTCAGTTGGTTAAGCCACTGCCTTCGGCTCAGGTCATGATCCCGGAGACCCGGGATCGAGTCCCACATCGGGCTGCCTGCTCGGCAGGAAGCCTGCTTCTCCCTCTCTCACTCCCTCTGCTTGTGTTCCCTCTCTGGCTGTGTTTCTCTCTGTCAAATAAATAAAATCTTTAAAAAAAAAAAAA